>CAUYQG010010556.1:0-15711 GCA_963574415.1 Tarsius wallacei
GGTTTGTGACAAGAGCGCAATGCTTGGGGACCCAGTCTGGGCCGGGCCACTCAACTCCTGTGCACTGAGGGACCCTCAGTGGGCACAGCAGCCCTGCTCTCTGCCCTCGAGAGCTTTCTGTCCACAGGCTCCGTCCCCCAGAGACTTATGTGACAGAACGCAGTGCTGTGAGCTCATCTGACTCGGCCTGGTGGGATGGGCCTGTCCCGAGCCCACGGCCTTGATGGTGAGACCGGACACATGAGAAACAGCAAAGAGGGAAGAAACAGGGCAGAGAGACAGCACATGCAAAGGCCCTGTGGCTAGACAGAGCTCAGCGGGATTGTGGGAGAGAGATGCCACAGGATGAGAATGGAGAGAAAATGTGGAAGAGCAAAGGTGTGCGTGACAGGGCAGACCCTGAGGGACTTGCGTGCCCCGAGAGGAGCTGGGTCTTCCTTCGGTTGGAGGGGCCCAGCCTTGTGTGGTGGCACCTGGCCTTGCTGTGACAGCCCCCGGGGAAAGGAGACCCAGGCCTGTGGCTGCTTCAGTGGCCTGCGGCCTGGTGTCTGATCAGGCACATGACCTGGTTGGTGGGGGGGGGAATCCCCAGAATCTCCATCTGCACATATGTTGGTATCTCCTATTCTCTTGAGGCCGTAGTGGTGTTTTGGGGGGGCCCAGTGGCTGCAGAAAGCCTGAAAGTCCCCGTGTTAGGTGTCCATGAGACTCAGCTAACCATAAGAAAGACAGATTGCCAGTGCACTTCAGAGCCCCGTGAAACCCCAGACACACAGTGGGTGGGCAGGCCACACGAAGGAGTGCAAGGGCCCTGATCCCACGCAGTGGCGTTTCCAGAAAGGTCAGAGCTTTGTTGGGAACATCGGATATGGAAACATACTATCAGACGTGAGTTCAGTCCTACTGGCCCGAGACCTTGTAACGTCACATGAGTCAATGACAGATTGTGAAACACAGCAAGTCTTTAAGACACTTTCAGTTTTTATACATCTTTAAATGGTTGTGAAAATTGGTTAAAAGTTTTAAAAAATCATCTGCTTAGCCGGGCTCAGTGGCTCAGCCTGTAATCCCAACACTTTGGGAGGCTGAGGTGAGTGGATTGCCTGAGCCCGCGGGTTCGAGACCCACCTGGGCAACTTGGCGAGACCTCATCTCTACAATAAATCAAAAAAATTAGCCGGGCGTGGTAGCACGTGCCTGTAGTTCTAGCTACTTGGAAGGCTGAGGTGGAAAGATTGCCGGAGCCCAGCAGGTTGAAGCTGTGGTGGCCGGGAGTGGCCATTGCACTCCAGTCTGGGCGATGGAGTGAGACTCCAACTAAAAAAAAAAAAATCATCTGTTTGTGCAAAGCCTCTTTGAAAGTGACTATTAAGAACTTGGAGGCTGGGCATGGTGGCTCACGCCTGTAATCCCAGCACTTTGGGAGGCCAAGGCAGGAAGATCACTTGAGCCAAGGAGTTTTAGACTAGCCTGGGCAACATAGTGAGATCCTGTATCTTCAAAAAATAAGGAAATGAGCCAGGTGTGGTAGCACATGTCTGTAGTTCCAGGTATTTGGGAGGCTGAGGAGGAAGAATCACCTGAGCCCAGCAGGTTGAGGCTATGGTGAGCCGTGATTATGCCACTGCACTCCGGCCTGGATGACAGAGTGAGACTTTGACTCAAAAAAAAAAAAAAAGAAGTTGGAGAATTCACCATTAAAATGTCCTTACCGGGTAGAGGGTGCTGGGACATCTCATCCTGTGTCCCCGGGGCCCCCAGTTCCGGCAGCTCTGAGATCTCTCATGGTACAGTGGAAATTCTAGACTGTATTCCACGTGTCCCCTGGAGGCCCCTTGGGGGGGGGCTAAGCCCATGTGCCCACAATAGATCCCCCATCTTAGTGCACCCCACTGGCTTGCTTCCTTCCTCTGACTCACTCTCTTATTTCCTCACTTGCACATCTTGGGGCCACCTGTCCCCCCCAAGCTCCTTCTTCCCAGGCCTGTGGGGGGGACACAGACTTGATGGCTCCAGCCTGACCTGATCCCCAAAAGTTATACCCACACAGGCAAGATCAATAAAAATGGAGGATCTGGCACAGAGGTTCACGCCTGCGATACCAGCATTTTTGGAGTCCGAGGTAGGAGGATTGCTTAAGGCCAGGAGTTTGAGTCTAGCCTGGGCAATATAGTGAGAACTCATCTGTGTAAAATACAAAAAATAAGATAAATAATGGACTTGCCTTTCCTTGGAAGTTTTATGCTCTTTCAATGTGTAAACATCATCCCAGCTTTTGAATTTTACGTTTGCTTTAGAGTCAGTGGAAAATATAAAGAAAACATGACCGTCAAGAAGGGCCAGGTGGAAAAGGGAGTGGTAGGGAGGCTGCTGCAGTGTGTTGAGTGACTGAGAGAAAGCCTCTGGAATGGCGGTTGTGGCCTGGAGGAAGTGAGAGATAGAGCCTTGCTGGGTCTTGGCGAAGAGCATCCCAGACTGAGAAACAGTGAGTGCAAAGGCCCAGGGGCAGGCAGGGCCAGCTGACGAGGATACAGAGTAGTGGGTATGTGGAGGCGGGGAGGAGGGTCTGAGGCTCTGAGGGCTTTGCTCCCATTGTGGCCCGTGAGGTGGGCCATTGCAGGGTGCTGAGCAGGAAGAGACAGGGACCCCCGTGTGTGGGGATGAGGTGGGGCCCTTCTCAGCTGCTGTAGCACCCAGAGGAGAGACAGTGGGGTCCGCCTAAGGTCAGGGCAGGGTACAGTGCTGGGGCTCAGTGTCTGTTCTGAGGAACAGCCAACAGGATTCTGAGGGGGTACAGGGAAGGAAGACTCTGTTTATGGGGTCTCACTTTTTTTATAGAGATGGGGTCTCGCTTTGTCCCCCAGGTTGGAGTTCAGTGATGCGATCGTATCTCACTGCAGCCTTGACTCCTGACCTCAAGCAGTCCTCCCAAGTAGCTGGGACTACAGGGGCACGCCATCACACCTGACTAGTTTTATTTTAATGTTATAGAGGTGCAGGGTTTCCCTATGTTGCCCAGGCTGGTCTTAAATTCCTGGTCTCAAGGAATTCTCCGGCCGAAGCCTCCCAAAGTGGCTGGCCCCTGGTTTCTCATCCTTTCAGGGTCTTTGGCCTGAACGGTCAGCAGATGCCACCTAAGGATTATTGCTGGTGATACTCGCACACATCAGGGACTTGAGCCTTTGTCGAGGAGTCGAGGGCTGGACACACAGCAGCAAACCGAATTTGTGCCTGTGGGGAGGCTCACAGCCCTCCCCTCTGGAGTGGAGGGTGGCCTTTCTCGAAGGGTGTTCCCTGCGGGGTCCTGCAGTGGTGGGGGGGGAGGGCCAATCTGTGGAGTGTAGCCTTCCCCAGGCAGTCTAATTGCCCATTTAACCTTTGCGAAGTGTAATTAAGGATGTTTAGTCTGGGCTGGCTGCACTTGACTCAGCAGGTCAAGCTCGTGGCCGCCCCTCAGCCCAGGGCACCCCTGACGGCCAGGCGATAGGAGGCGTGCCCGAGAGGAAGGGGAAATGGAGGGTGTCACTCACACATTTCTCGGCTTGGGTGGGTGTGGGCCGACTTGGGGCTCTGGAGGCTGGGCTGGGGTCACAGCTGCCCCAGATATGGCACAGTGCCCGGGGGCAGGACTGAAGACAGGATCAGTGGTTTACTCAGATAGGGTCTGACTGCAGTGTACGCATGTGTGTTTGCACAGGCACATGTGCACATGTGTGCATATGCATGCACACACATGCATGTGTGCACACACGCAGTGCACCGTGTGCATTCATGTGCACTCATGTATATATGCATGCATCAGCATGTGTGTGTGCATGAATACATGTGTATGCTCTTGTGCATGTGTGTGCATGCATGTGCATGGGTGCACACATGTGTGCATGTGTGTGTGCATGTGTGCGTGTGCATGTGTGCACCCATTTCTCCTCGCTCACGCAGGGGGATGATCAGGGCCAGGGGTGTGACCCCCACTCCTCCACCCAGCAGGTTTAGGTGTGGACATTGACACACCTAGTGTGTCCTGGGCTGTTCCGGGCATAACTTGGTGAACTCTTCCTGTGAGTTTGCCGTCATGCTGCTGCCATGGTCTGTCAGAGCAGCAGCAGACAACATGCGAGTGAGCGGCGTGGCTGTGTCCTGGTGAGAGTCACCCAACAGGCGGTGGCTGAATTGGGGAGGGCTGTGTGGGCTGATTCCGGGTCAGGCGCTAACACAGCTTCCAGTGTGGACGCTGGGGCAGAAGGATGAAGCCCCCACCCGCAGCCCTGCAGGTGGAGGCGGGGTCTGGTCAGAAGCCAGAGGGCACTTGCTTTGCAGTCTTCGAAGTCCAGGCTTTGGAGCCGACGACCTGGAGTGGATAGAGGTCATGACTCTGAGCCTTGCCCTCCCCATCTGTAAGCGTCGCGTTCCTCTCTCCTTCAGTCAGCCCCGTGGCTTCTTGTCTGTGTCCTCATGGGCAGGTGCAGCAGGTGGGGACGGGCACGCAGTCCTCATGTCCTTGGTGTCATTTCCCCAAGGGGGGTCTGCAGACCGTCAATGCCAAGTTCCTGGGTGACGGTCACAAGTGGGATTCCCTCCCCAGAGCCTCTGGGTGTGCAGATTTCGAAATCTCCTGCTCGCGTGATGTCCAGGTGACTCTTACCACCTGGATGTTTGAGGACTGCCGAGCCAGTGGGTAGTGTCACAAGGACACAGTCAGCTACTGGGCAGAAGACAGTGGCCCAGCGCCCAGTGGGCCTTCAGTGCGAGGCGGACATTGCCATGGTCAGCTCTTTGAGGGCGCCTGTCAGAAAACATGGGTGTGCTCCTACAGGGTGGGTGTTTTAGGGAGTAATTTGAACGTGATGTGAATCTTGTGTTGGCTCAGGCGTGATTTTGTTGGAGGGGAGTCACTGGGTGAACACAAACAGTTGCACCAGCTGAGCCGGGCCACATAGGAACATACACATGCACACACATGTACACACGCACAAGCCTCGAGCAACTACTGGCTGCCTAGTGTTAGGGCCACACGCCTCCTCATGGAGGTTACAACTCCCTGTTTCACACAACCCCCCTAACAACTCACAAACTGCAGCCCTTCCCAAGCCCCTTCCCCAGCAAACTTTAGGTCTTTTTCAAGGTCAAACATCATACGAGGGGTAACCCCCCCACAATAGAACTAATTTATAAAAAGTGAGTATCTGTTCTTGTATGTTTAAACCTCAGTCACCTCCAAAGCACCCCGTTGGATGCCATACACCCATTGAGATGCTTTTTCCACTGCTCAAAACACTTTTTGAACTCGTCAGATTTAATGCCTTTTTGTACTCTGTCATTTGGGGTTTTACCTCTTCCACATAGGCAAAATATTTCCCTCTGAGGACTTCTTTTTACGTGGAGAAACAAACAAACAAAAAGTTGCTTGTGCTGAGATCAGGTGAATAGGAAAGATGGGACACAAGAGTCATGTCGTTTTTGGCCAAAAACTGCTGAACTCTCAGTGCAGTGTGGGCAGGTGTGCTCATCAACCATCCATCATGAGATGGGCAAACACATCGAAAGAATCTCTAAAAAAAATTCACTGAAGCCAAACACAGCCTCTCACAACAATGCCAGCTGGTACATGGATGCCAATGAGTTCCTAGAACACTGACCTAGCAGGGGAAGCCTGTCCTACAAGAAGCCTGCCCTCCAAAAGATAATTCCATATTTTGGGTCCCCTTTTTTTTTGAGTTGGAGTCTCACTCCGTGACCCAGACTGGAGTGCAGTGGCATGCTCCTGGCCACTGCAGCCTCAACATGCTGGGCTCCGGTGATCCTTCCGCCTCAACCTTCCAAGTAGCTGGAACTACAGGCGCGCGCTACCACGCAAGGTTAATTTTTGATTTATTGGAGAGATGAGGTCTCGTCAAGTTGCCCAGGCGGGTCTTGAACCCGCGGGCTCAGGCAATCCACTCACCTCGGCCTCCCAAAGTGCTGGGATTACAGGCTGAGCCACCAAGCCCGGCCTCTTTTTTTTTTTTTTTTGACTCAGAGTCTTACTCTGTCACCCAGGTTGTAGTGCAGTGGCATGCTCACGGCCACTGCAGCCTCGACCTGCTGGGCTCAGGCCATCCTTCTGTCTCAGCTTTCCAAGTAACTGGAACCACAGGCATGTGCCACCACACCCAGCTAATTTATTCATTTATGTATTTATGTTTTTATTTATTTAGTGTAGAGATGAGGTCTCACCATGTTGCCCAGCCTGGTCTTGAATCCCTGGACTCAGGTAATCCTCTCACTTCTGCCTCCCAAAGTGCTGGAATTACAGACGTGAACTACCACGCCTGGCAGCCTTTGTGTCTTTTTAAAATTATTATTTAAGTGAGTAAGCAGGATTTGTTGAGAGGACAGAGAAGCTCCTACAGTGGGAGGGGACCCGAAGGGGTTGCCTGTGTGTCTTTCTTAACCATCTAATGCATGTGAAAATGTGGCACTCTTTTAATTGAATTCCCATCATTTGTGACTTGATGTGTCCCCATGAAAGGGTTTGAATTCCTTGCTCCTGCCCATTTCACCCATAAACCCCATGCTTGTGATGTTCATAGCATGGTAATTACAAAGGACATGTATATTCATCTTATAGAAGCATGGACTGTAACAATCCCTTGGGCTTCCTGAGTTCCACCTGTATTAGTTAGGACTGGCTGGGCTTTGCTGCAGTAACAAATTCACCCAGGCATCTCCACATCTTCATACCATAAAGGCTTGCCTCTGTCTTGCACAAAGTCCAGGTCAAGATGCTGGGTCTCCAGACTGGCGGCCTCCACACTGTAACTCAGGGATGCAGGTTGCTTCTGTCTAGCGGCCCCAGCCTCTCATCACGCTGTCTACACAGTCACTGACACAGTGGTAGACAGACCAGAGGATTCTGTAGGAGGGGCAAGCCCCCAAAACTCACAGAATTATCTTTTGGAGAGAAGACCCCTTGTGGTACAGGCTTCCCTGCTAGGTGAGTGTTCTATGAACCCATTGGCATCCGTGGATCTGCTAGCATTGTTAAAAGAGGCTCTGTTCAGCTTCAGTAGGTTTTTGGGGGGAGATTCAACACATTTGCCTATTTCCTGATGAGTGATTGACAAGTGCACTGAGTATTCAGCTGTTTTTGACCCAAAACAGCATGACTCCTGTGCCCTGCGCTCCCTATTCACCTGATCTCACCCCAAACAACTTTTTTTTGTTGTTTCTCTGGATGAAAAAAGTCCTCAGAGGGAAACATTTTGCCTATGTGGAAGAGGTGAAAGCACTAAAAAGCATCAAAATGGACGAGTTCAAAAACTGTTTTGAGCAGTAGAGAAAGCATCTCAATAGATATACTGCATCCAGCAGAGAGTACTTGGAAGGAGAATAAAGTTTGAACATGTAAGAATCAAAACACAATTTTTTATAACTAAATCCCAGGTTTTTATGGGTCCCCTTGTAGGATGTTTCCTAGACAAGGCTTGGGAGGGGCCTCCGACACTTCTGCTCACTCCACACTGATCAGAAATCAGCCTCGTCCCCGCCCTCTGTCCCCTGCCACTGCCCCACCGAGTGGCAAGGGAGGCTGGGGAATGTCTTCTTCTTGCGTGTCCAGGAAGGGACCGGGAGTTGGTGAAGGCATTACAACATCCCAGCCATGCCCCCTCACCTGGATTCTCTTTCTCTTTCTCCTCATTTTGTAGAGATTAGGTCTCATCATGTTGCCCAGGCTGGTCTGGAACTCCCATGCTCAAGCGATCCTCCCGTCTCAGCCTCCCAAAGCACTGGAATCATTCACCTTCCAGTGGCTCCCTGGCACTTCCTCTGTGCCAGGCACTGCTCTGGGTTCTGGAGATTAAGTAGAGAAGATAAAAATTAAAATAAAATGAACTGTAAAGACAAACCCTGCCTTCATGGAGGTCGCATTCGATGGGACAGCTAGATAACAACAACAAACAAAAGTAGAGGTCATGTATGTCCGCTAATGATACGGAACCAAAAAGAAAACATGAACATGTGAGAGAGAGGGGAGTGGGGGTGGGGGAGTGGCCTTTCAACTTCAAATAGGATGGTTGGTATAAAACCTCCATGAGAAGGTGGCATTTGAGGAAAATCTTGAGAGAGATTAGATGGGGAGCCTCGTGGAGGCCTAGGGTGAGAGTGTCTCAGCAGGGGGAATAGCCAGTGCAAAGGCTCTGGGGTGGGAGAGATCTGGGGTAGTCAGTGGGCCACCAGGAGGCTAAGCTGAGGATCTCGGGAGGGAGGGCAGAGGGGTGGCAGGAGGGACCAGAACAGTGTTGAGGGGCCGCTGCCAGGGAACTCACGGGTTGTTCTGAAGACTGAGCTTGAGGTCCCTGAAAGTCACAAGATACTCGAATCTAGGACATTCTAGAGGAGCTCCTGGCTGACCATTGAGCCCTGGGCATCCCGTCCTTTGGTGGATGGGGACATGGTGCTCAGAGAGGGTCGAGGCTCCCGTTGCCTGGGACCAACGTAAAATTACAACAAGAATGCAGCGGCGCACGCTAGGAACCACCCGCTTCACCTCAGGGTGCAGGCAATGAGCTCAGAGGCTGTGAGGGGCATGGTGAGCTCCCGGTTCCGACCCTCTGCCTGAGGACAGCATCTCACGCCACATTTTGGGTACTTGGTAGGTTTCCGACCAGGTGAGCACTCTTCAGTATATCTTCCTCCCTGGAAAGACAGTCAGCAGGGAGGCAGCAAGGAACTAAATTGGTGTCAGCATTTAGTGCTTGTGAAGGCCGTAAAAGCATCACGTGGCTTCCTCGTAGAAAGTCACCTGGTCTGTGTACAGATGCACCTTATTTTCCTGCTAATCCAAACAAGTCATGTTCTTGAATCTCTTCTGTGCCCAGCTGAGAGCTCCGTGCATGAGGAAACAGCCGGGGGTGCAGCAAATCCTTCCTCTCTTGATGGGGTATGGGGTGACCTTGCTTGTTTGGGTTTACAAGGGGGGATCCAAAAAAACTCAGAATTTATTTATAAACATTGTGTATTTATTCTTTTTTTTTTTTTTTTTGAGTTGGAGTCTCGCTCTGTCGCCCAGACTGGAGTGCAGTGGCCGCTCCCGGCCACCGCAGCTCCCGGCCACCGCACCGCAGCCTGCTGGGCTCCGGCAATCCTTCCGCCTCAGCCTCCCGAGTAGCCGGAATTACAGGCACGCGCTACCACGCCCGGCTGATTTTTTGATTTATTGTAGAGATTAGGTCTCACCAAGTTGCCCAGGTGGGTCTCGAACCTGCGGGCTCAGGCAATCCACTCACCTCAGCCTCCCAAAGGCGCGGGATTACGAGCTGAGCCACCAAGCCCGGCTGTGTATTTATTCTTCCATGTTCAAACTTCAGTCACCTTCTGAGGACTCTCTGTCTGAGGCAATATGCCTGTTGAGACACTTTTTCCACTGCTCAAAATGATTTTTGAACCCGTCCATTTGGATGCCTTTTTGTGCTTCTGCCGTTTTTTGTTTTTCTTCCACATAGGCAAAATGCTTCCCTTTAAAGACTTTTTTTAAAATCCAAGGAAACAAGAAAAAAGTCACTCAGGTGAGATCAGGTCAATAGGGAGGGTGGGGCACAGGGGTTAGGCCATTTTTGGTCAAAACTGAGGGCTAAACACTCAGCACAGCGTGGGGAGGTGCACTTGTCAATCGCCCATCATGAGATGGGCAAACATGTTGAAAGAATCTAAAAAAAAAAAAAATTTCACTGAAGCCAAATGTTGCCTCTCACAACACTAGCTGATACACAGATGTCAACAGGTTCCTGGAACACTCACCTGGCAGGGAAGTCCTGTACTATAAGCAGCCCATCCTCCAAAAGATAATTCTGTTTTTTGGGGGGTCCCCCCTCATCTGTGTTCTATCGATCCAGGGCAAATGTCCGCTGGTCATTATCCAAAGACCAAAAGCTGCAGCCTCAGCCATTTTGTGGGCAAAAGACCAGAATCCTGTACCCGGGCTGTAAAGCCCAGTAACTCCAAACCAGCAATGTCACTTCAGCTACCTGTGATGCTGTCTCACATTTTGATGCCTCTTATAAACTTCCTCTAGACACAGCTGCATAAAGCATGAGTCAGGGCAGCCTCTTGAGGGGACACATCAACCATCGGCTTCAAAGTTTAAAATTCATGTGCTTTTGATCCAACAATTTCACATCTAAGAATCCACATGTGTAAGTTGTGCAGACGAACTTACAAACGCACCCACAGGCACCCGAAGGAGTATTGAGGAGATTATTTCATTTGAAATGTATTGACTGAGTATATAAAGTGAATTGAATATTGAGATGCCGAAACTGCCGAAAACAATGGAAATATCTCTGGGGAGATGATTCTAAAGAAAAATAGTGGCCCAAGTCTGTAGTACAGGAACAGGTCACTATGAAATAATCACATCTGAGGGGTCACGTGTTCAAGAGCAACAGGATTGCCAAGGTGCAGGGTTAGGAAGAGGCAGATAGAAGACTGCATTTAGAATCAGCCTGTCTAGCTACAATCTTTTCCTTCCTTTCTTTCTCTTTTTCTTTCTTTCTTTCTTTTTCTTTCTTTCTTTCTTTCTTTCTTTCTTTCTTTTCCTCTCTCTCTCTCTCTCTCTCTCTCTTTCTCTCTTTCTTTCTCTCTACCTATGCCCACATACACATAGAAAAACTCTGAAATAATATGAGGGAGATAAAAACAAAACAAAATTATTTTTTGGAGGACAGGCCCCTTGTAGGACCGGCTTCTCCCACAAGATGAGTGTTCTAGGAACCCATTGGCATCCGTGTAAGAGCTAGCGTTTTTGGGAGAGGCTGTGTTTGGCTTCAGTTAATTATTCTGGGAGATTCTTTTAATGCGTTCATCCATTTCATGATGGGTGGTTGACAAGTGCACCTGCCCACACCGTACTGAGTGTCTGGCAGTTTTTGACCAAAACCAGCATGACCCCTGTGCCCCACTCTCTCTATTCATCTGATCTCACCCCAAGAGACTTTTTTTTCCCCACTGGATGAAAAAAGTTCTCAGAGGGAAATGCTTTGCCAATGTAGAAGAGGTGAAACAAAAAATGGCTGAAGAACTAAAAGGTGTCAGAACTGACGAGTTCAAAAACTGCTTTGAGCAGTGGAAAAGGTGTCTCGATAGGTGTATTGCATCAAACGGCGAGTACTCTAAAGGTGACTGAGGCTTAACTATGTAAGAATAAATAAACAATTTTTTAAATAAATAAATTTCATTTCTTTAAGACCCCCTTGTACACAAATAACTCTTAAGAGTGGCCTGGTGGTAAAAGAAATAGAAGCTCTTTTAAAAACCGATACACATGCATTACTTTTTCACTTAAAAACTTGAAAGTGCATTCATGTCCTTTAAAAGGCAACCGTGGAACAGGGAAAGAACACTGGACTTGACCCCAGACCGTCTAAACCTGACCTCGGCTGCCCACTTACTATGTGATCTTGGGCAAATGACAGTCTTGGCCACTTTAAGATCTTATTTCCTTGGCAGGGCTGATGTGGGGCTTATATAAGGTGATATTTTTGACACTTTGAAGTAAGATAGGATAGACTGCCCCATGGCAGGCCGTCCTGATATTATTTCATCTTTATTATGTATCCACGTGGTATGTGCGTGTGCGTGTGTGTGTGTGTGTGTGTGTGTGTGTAGTATGTGTGTGCGTGTAGGGAATACAAATGGACTTGGTCAGCTTAGGACAAAAGGGGAGGGAGGAAGACGGGGAGTTAATTGAGGGATAAGGTGGGAACACAGAAGGGAAGCTTCCCAATCAGGTCTTGGAGAAGACTGGAACCAGAACAGCTCTCATGATCTGGGACCCAGAGGGCAGGATCCACCAATGAGATGCATCGGTTGCAGTTGTCTCTCTTCTTCATTCACTCCGCTCAGGATCCAAAGTCCCGGGGCAGAGCCTGATTGGTCTAACTTGGGTCGTGTGCCCGCCTCCAGGCTTAGAGAGAGCAAAGCCCCTTGACTGACAGTAGGATTCACTACCAGAAGGGACCCTTTCCAGCTGGCCCTGGGATTGAAGCTCTCTATTCAGAGCCACCTGCTTGGAGCTTCAAACCTTACGCTACCACGATTTATATTTTTTACCTAGGGGAAATGTTTAGCATAACAAATCCTGTAGTTCCAGCATACCTTGAACCATTTCCACGAAGAGAGGGGTCCCTGAGCTGGTCTTCAGGCTGTGAGCGGCCATTGGCAGAGTCACCCGGGTCCCACAGAGGGAGGAGGAAAATAGAAGAGTGGTGGCCAAAAGAGAGGTGGATTCTGGGCGGGCAAAAAGCCAAAATGAAACAAATGAAACAGTGGCTGGTTTTTTAAACAATATTGAGTTCGTAATGGTAGGCTAACTGCCATAATAAACAACCCACATTTCGATGACTTAACAAATAGGCTTATTTCTTGCAATTGCTACCCTCCCATATTCCTGTGCCTCAGCTGGGTCCTCTCCTGGTCTCTGCTCCATGTGGTCACTCAGAGACCCAGTCTCCACATCTTTCACTGCATCCACTGACCTGTGCAGCAGACGAGGGAAGAGCTAACAGAGGTTCCCTTATGGGGCAGAATCTGGCCACGTGACCCCACCTAACCATAACTGAAAAATAGTGCATCCAGGAGGAAAAGGGGAAAATCTGGTGACTCATTTGCTGGGGTCTATCACAGGTGTCATAACGTAGAACAAGTAATGCCATTCGAGGACTGAGTTTCGTGTGTTTCAAGATTTGGCCTAAGGCAAGTCGTTTCTCCTCTCTAAACCTCATTTTTTTCATCTCAAAAATAAGAATGTTGGAGAAGATACAACGTGTTAAGCTTTTTCTCTGTCTGCATAACTTTCTTAGGCTAAAACCCACAGAAGAACCCAATATACACATGAAACAACTGCAGAGAAGCTCTGGCTTATATGGGGTGCAGTTGGGGCCCAAAGTCCTGCATGCCTGTCCCAGCCCTTGCCTGTACAGCACAGCATGGAGGTTTAGGGCTTTGGGCAACGGCCATGTGTGCAGGCTGTTGCTGGCTTAGATGGCCTCCAGTTAGGATATGACCAACTGATCTTTGGACTTTTCAGGGAACTTTCAAAACTTTACTGTGAATCGGGCGCGGTGGTACGCACCTGCAATCCCAGGACTTTGGGAGGCCGAGACGAGAGGATTGCCTGAGCCTAAGAGTTTGAGACCAGCCTGGGCAACTTGACAAGACTTTGTCTCTACAATAAATAAATAAATAAATTAGCCGGGTGTGGTGGCACACGCCTGTAGTTCCAGCTACTTGGAAGATTGTGGTGGAAGGATCACCTGAGCCCAGCAAGTCAAGGCTGCAGTGGCCATGAGCATGCCACTGCATTCTAGCCTGGGCAACAGAGTGAGACTCTGACTAAAAAAAAAAAAATTGCTGTATTCTCACTTTGAAGGAATCTGGAGACATTCTCAGCAGGAACACGTGGCACCCCTCCTAGCTGGCCCTGGGATAGAAGCTCCCTGCTCAGAACCACCTGCTTAGAGCTCCAAACCTTATGCTACCACAATTTATATTTCTTACCAAGGGAAAACATTTAGCATAACAAATCCTGTGGTTCCAGCATGCCCTGAAACATTTCCATAAAGAGGGGTCCCTGAGCTGGTCTTCGGGCTGGAATGACCATCGTCAGAGACACCCGGGTCCCACAGAGCAAAGGGCGGGGGTGGTCTCCCCAGGCCTTTGAGAGTCAGCAGGACATGATGGGCACATCTGCTTGGATCAGAGAGGCCAAACATTGAGAGTGGAGTGGTGGTATCACTTTACAGAGCGGGAGGCTGTTTCAAGCCACGTCACAGACTTTTAAAAAATGTCAATCATTTTAAAGGAGAATTCATGTAATCCTGGCAATTTGAACATTAAGGTTTCAAAGTTCTAATAGCCCCAAGATAAATATAAACATATTTTCCACCAGTTTCAGAAATAGTAATTCCTAACCCCAAACGACTTTGGTCTCTGTTGCTTCCTTCCAAAGTGGAGCAGGTGAAGGTTTGGAGCGGAAGGGGGCATGAAGACCCCTGTTGGATCAGAGCTTGAGGGCTCTCCTGTGCTGGATTAGAAACAAAGGCTCTGCCGCACTTCGCACTGCAGAAGGCACCAGCATCTCTTAAAATGCACAACCGTGTCAGTGTTTTATCCTTCCAGAGTTGGTACTAAGAGAAAGAGAGTCTCAAGAGACCCAGGAAATGGCCCATTTTGGATTAGAGTCTAAAAATCAACAAAGAGGCCAGGTGTGCTGGCTCACACCTTAATCCCCAGCACTTTGGGAGGCCGAGGTGGGAGAATAGCTTGAGTCCAGGAGCTTGAGACCAGCCTGAGCAATGTAGTGAGACCCCGTCTCTACAAAAAATAAATAATTGGGTGTGGTGGCATGTGCCTGTTGTCTCAGCTACTTGGGAGGCTGAGGTGGAAGGATTGCCGGAGCTCAGGAGTTTGAGGTTGCAGTGATTGTGCCACTGCACTCCAACCTGGGCAACAAAATGAGTGCCTGAGTCTAAGAAAACAAATAAACCAGTCATGAAACTCCCAATCTTAGTATTCTCAAGCTTCCTTAGAAAAAAGTGCCTACATCAATGGGCAGTGCTGCCCTCTGTGCTTATCTCAAGACCTGGTGAGACTGGACAGGGTACTTTGCCAATGGGCCTTTCTCAGGCCTGGAGAGGAGAATGGAGATACCAATTAAAAGATTGGAAGACAAGCACCTCTCCTTGGGTCCCCTGGAGCCTCTGTGTGGAATGATGTGTCTCCAGGGAGCCTTCTAGGAGTGTCTGAGTGCTCTGGGTTTGTGGATTCAAAAGCTGGGTGTGTATAGACTACCAGCAGAAGGCTCACTGGAGACTGTGGGGGCAACTCAGTGCAGTGTTAACAAGGGTGCTGGTCCAGGACAGCCCTGAGTTTGAATCCCAGCTGCACCTCTTAATTTTCCCATGAATCTGGATGCAGCAAAAATAGGAATGATAACAATCACAGTGATCTCATGTTGTGGTAGGATGCAGGCGAGACATCAGTCCTGGGCTGGAAGGGAGATGATCTGTCCATGGGCACTTCTGTTATCTATGAATCCAATGATAGGGTCCGTGCACCACACAGACAAGAGATTTCATGTGGGCATCAAGTGCTTTCAGAACTGATGACCAGTTAGAGGGACGAAGATGGGAGAGTGCTGTCACTCATGCTCACAGGGCCACTGTGGTTTATCAAACTATGGCAAACCACAGTTTGGCAAACCAGGAAGTCGCAGGAGCTGCAGGAAGCCACTGCAAATGGTCACGGATCTCTGAAGCATGGGGAAGAAGGAAGGGGAGATGGTGGGAAGCCCTCCCCCACCCCCTGGCAGCCACTGCCAAGGCTCATGAGTCTGCCCACCAGTGCCAGGGAGCAGCGGCTTCTACCTCTCCTACTTCTGAATTCTCACATGGGTGATGTTCATGGCTGAAGGCAAATCCAGAGCTATCTTGGTGGCAGAGGATTCTGAGAAATGTAGTTCACAGGCTTCCGGCCCCCAATCCACAGGAAGAGGTGCTGGGTTGCCTCTGTGTCTGGTACTGGGTGACAAGCTTGACCATTGACGTTTTATTTTTATTTATTTATTTATTTATTATTTTTTTTGAGTTGGAGTCTCACTCTGTCACCCAGACTGGAGTGCAGTGGCCACTCCCGGCCACCGCAGCCTTGACCTGCTGGGCTCCGGTGATCCTTCCG
>CAUYQG010010560.1:0-10141 GCA_963574415.1 Tarsius wallacei
TGCAAAAGTTCTCAACAAAACTCTAGCAAATAGGATCCAACACATATCTCAAGCATCATCCACCATGACCAGGTGGGCTTCTTCCCAGAATGTAGGACTGGCTCAACATTCACAAGATCATAGATGTAATACAGCACATTAACAGGCACAAAAACAAGAAGCACGTGATTACATCATTAGTCACAGAAAAAACATTAGATAAAATCCAGCATCTCTTCTTGATAAAAACCCTTGAATACCTAGGCACAGAAGGAACATTCTTCAAAACAGTAGGAGTCGTTTATGAAAAACCCAACAGCCAACATTTTGCTCAATAGGCAGAAGTTGGAAGCATTCCCTATAAGAACTGGAGCAAGACAAGAAAGCTCACTCTAACCCCTCCTGTTCAACATAGTGCCATACAAAAAACTATTGCATTCCTATACACCAGCACAAGCAGGCAGAGAACCAAATAAAAAGTACAATCCCATTCACAATAGCCACACACACTAAAAAATACTTTGGCATCCACCTACCCAAAGAAGCAAAAGGCCTTTACAACGAGACTTACAAAATACTGCTCAGAGAAATCAAAGATGACACAAACAAATGGAAAAACATCTCATGCTTATGGATTGGAAGAATCAATATTGTCAAATATCCATCCTACACAAGGCAATCTACACATTCAATGCAATGCCCAACAAATTATCAATATCATTTTCTCAGACCCAGAAATGACAATACAGAAATTCATATGGATACAAAAAAGAGCATAAATAGCCAAAACAATCCTCAGCAAAAAGAACAAAGTAAAAGTATCACACTTTCAGACTTTAAACTATATTACAAGGCTACAGTAACCAAGATGGCCTGGTATGGGTACAAGAATTTCAGATAGACCAATAGAAGAAGACAGAGATTCCAGAGGTAAAAACATGGTCTCTCAACCAATTCATCTTCGGCAAAACCACCAATAACAATCATTGGGGAAAGGAGACCAAATTTAGCAAATGTTACTGGGAAAACTGGCTAACTACATGCAGAAGAATGAAACTGGATGCCTACATATCACCATATACAAAATCAACTCTAAATGGATCAAAGACCTAAACTTAAAGCCTCTAAGAATTCTAGAAGAAAATATAGGAAACACCCTTATGCACTTAGGAGTAGGCAGTGGATTCTTAACCAAGTCCCCAAAAGTGGATGCCATAAAAGCTAAGATAGACAAGAGCAACCTCATCATCCCAAAAAATGTTTGCACAGCAAAAGAAACCCTAAAGAGTGTAAGAGACAACCTATAGAATGGGAAAAATATTTGCAAATTATGTATCTGACAAAGGCCTCACACCCAGGATCTACAAGGACCTCAAACAAAGTGAAAGGAAAAAAACCAACAACCCCATTAAAAAGTGGTCAAAGAACATGGACAGACACTTCTCAAAAGAAGACATACAAGCAGCCAACAGACATATGAACAACTGCTCAGTCTTATTAATCATCAGAGAAATGCAAATCAAAACTACAATGAGATACCAGCTAACTCCAGTAAGAATGGCAATCATTAATAAGTCAAAGAACAACAGTTGCTGGTGCAGGTGCAGAGAAAAGGGAGTGCTTCACTGTTGATGGGAGTGCAAGCTAATTCAGCCTCTATGAAAAAGAGTGTGGCAATTCCTAAAATAACTAAAAATTGATCTTCCATAAGATCCAGCAATCCCTTTCCTGGGAATATACCTGGAGTAACATATATCACTCTACAAAAAGTCACCTGCACATGCATATTTATTGTTGCACTATTCATAATAGCAAAAACAGGGAACCAACCATGCTGCCCATCAAAAGTGGACTGGATAAAGAAAATATGGTACATATAAAAGATGGAGCATTGCACAACTATAAAGAAGAACAAAATCATGGACTTCACAGCAAATTGAATGGAGTTGGAGACCATCATACTAAATGAACTAACACAGAAACAAAGAACTGACTACCACAAGTTTTCACTCATAATTGGGCCCTAAACAATAGTCACATTAGCACAATGGTGGAATCGGCAGTCGCTGGGCACTAATAGGGGAGAAGAAAGGGATAGAGTAGGGTACAGGGCACATGACAACACAAAGGGTACCTGGTCCACTACCAGGGGGGTGAGGGCCAGTTAGAAACCCAAACTTCACCTGCATGCAGCCTACCTATGTAGTTAACCCCAACTTGTACACCACATCTCTATAATAAATAAATAAATAAATAAATAAGGTAAAGATTGTGATCCAGAAATTCTGCATTCATTCAAATTATCACTTACATCTAAGTGCAAAAAGATCTGCTAAAGATTCAGGAAGTGTGTCACTTCTGTAAAATAATTACTGTAGGAAGTATCCAAACCAGAATGTTTATACTTTCAAGTCTCATATTTTAGTCTTTCATCTAGTTTGAGTTCATTTTTGGTGAAAGATAGGGGTCTTGTTTTATTCTTCCGCCTGTGGCTATCTAATTTTCCCTGCACCATTTATTGAACAGGGTGTCCTTTCTCCCACTGTATATTTTTGTCAACTTTGTCAAAAAATAAATAAGTTGTAGGTATTTGTCTTTATTTCTATGTTCTCTATTCTGTTCCATTGGGTTATGTATCTGTTTATATATCAGTATCATAGTGTTTTGGTTACTATAGCCAACTGAGATTTGTCTCCCCTTCCACAATTCTTCGGTCATGTGGTTTTGCTACTCCTCCATGAAGCAGTCTACTCCACCCTCTTGCATCTGGATTGCACCTGTGACTGCTTTAGCCAACAGAATCCTACAAACATGAAACTATAGCTCTTGATTGACCAGGCAGCTTCTGCTTTTATTCTCTTGAAGCTCTGAGTTGCATTTACATTCTGCTGGAGAGAGAGGTCACATAGAGAAACATGAAACAGACATCTAACCCAACTGAACCTTCAAATGACTCTAGTCTCAGCCTCTACCTGACTATAAACACATGAGACACTCCAAGTGAGAACCACTCAAATGAGTCCAGTTAATTTGAGAAACTATGTAAGAGAATACAAATTGATGTTTTTTAAGATATTAGAACTAGATCTCAAACCAGCAATTAATGTCTTAAAGCATAACGTATTGCCTAATTTTACAATAAAACTGTTCAAATATTTTTAAAGTCTTTAAATGATGATATAAAATGCTTTAAACAATTAATAATATTTTAGATCTAAAACTTCAGGTTCTTTCAACAAAAACTCAAAAGTGGGAGAAGACACAAGAAATTAAAAGTATAATGCATTTCTCAACTTACATGGAGGATTAAAACAGTTGCTATTCACTCCTGACATAGAGAAGTTTATATTCAATTTATTTTCAAAAGGAAAATACTTTGATTGTTTCCAGTTAAAACTTATCAAATATTGTATATAAAATAACCACATGATTCAGAAAAGTATAAAGAAAAAATAAACATAATTGGCAATCTCATTTCTAGAAATATTTCCCATATCCATTTGGTGTATAATCTTAATTTGTATAGGTATATTAACTAAGATCCTGCTTAACATAATGTTAAATGGAATATTTTTAAATAATTCTACAAACACTTCATTTCTGTTTTTTTTTTTTTTTTAATCTCAACTTGGTGGTATCTTTCTAAAGCATAATCATCCCCCAAATTGCTACACCTTTCAAAATGCATGATCACTTCACTCTATGGCTACTAAATAAGATACTTATATAATCAGAGACATGGTATATGTAACTAGCAACTCTCAAACTATGATAAATTACATTTGATATGGTTTAAATGCAGCATAACTCTAGAGTACTTTTATTAAGCATGTACTATTTTAAACTAAGCTGGTCCTATTATGCCAATAAGCTGCTCTTGTTCGATAGTGGTGCAGAAAGTCACTCGTACTTATTGGTGTCCTACCTGGCCACGTCCTTAAATTTTAAAAACAAGTCTCTTAAATCACTGTTTCCCAACATGTGTTTCACAGAATACAAGTCCAATTAAATGCCCTATGAATAACAGACGTCAGTGTTCAGTATGTTTAAGAAAATTCTATCACAAACAATACTGAAAGTGTTATTCTTATTCCCCTGTGCCATATTTGCTTCAGAAATTAGACCCAGCCATAGAATTGCTAGATCAATGAGTTTGTGCATAGATGTTTCCCTAAATACTTCCAAACTGGTCTCCAGAATGGCTGCACCAGTTTTTAATACTCCATTCGGCACTGACAAAGAGTTTCTGGTTCTCACAGTCTTGATAATATTCATAATATCCACCTTTATAATTTTGCCATTCTTACATGTTAAGTTTTAATCTGAAATTATTTGAGTTGAGCTTCTTTTCATATTCTTTTGAGTCATCTTAGTTTTCCCTTTCTTTAAAATACCTCTTGATATACCTCTCATATTCTTCTATTGGATTACCTGGGATATTTTTATTGTTGGTTTGTAGGGCTTCTTTATATTTTAATCCCTTATTAGTTGCTCACCTCCCAAATGTCTTCTCCTAGTCTGCCTATAGTGTCTTACAAGGAAGAGAAATCCTTAATTGTGATGTTACCACCAATTCTTTTCTTTATGCTCTATTTTTTTTGCCATTTTATTTAAAAAATTTTCCCACCTTACTGTTACAAGGATATTCTATAATTTTTTTTTCATAGTAGCCTCATAGTTTTATCTTTTATTTTTAGCGCTTTCTTTCAATGAGGGACACCTTTTGTATTGGTTATATGTTTGGGGCTTGTGTTTTCACCAAATGTTTTGCCAATTTCCACAATAATGTTTATTACATAATCTACCATCTCCTCAATGATCTACCAACAATTTACCAAGTTCCATATATACATGGATTTGTTTTAAACTCTATGCTATTTTAGATTCTATTTTTTTTGTCTATTTGGCACATTTAATATCAGTATCACACTGCATTACTACAGCTTGGTAGCATATCTTAAAATCTAATGTTTCCCCCCCTCACTCTTGTCTCTCTCTCTCTCTCTCTCTCTCTCTCTCTCTCTCTCTCTCTCTTTTATAAAGATATGGGGTACAATTCAGGATTAGGTATACAAATGTTCATTATGAAGGTATTCTTGTTAATGAGGTCTCTCCCACCCCACCCCTGGGCAGTTTCCCACTACTGACAATAGTTCTTTTTTTTTTTTGAAAGAAAGTCAAAATCACTCACATAGTTTATTTTAAAAAGAAAATGAACAGTTTGTGTACATATTTCTTCTAACAACTTTAAAAAGTATTTTTATGCATACATTTTGAAGTGATTATTACTTTTGTTGTTGTTAGCAAAAAAAAAAAAGAAGCTCTTCTAATTTACCTGTAGACCACAAATGAGTTTTTTTACTAATCAGTCTAACCAATCTTTTCATTAACTTTACATTGATTTTTAAAATTTTTTTTAAAAGTAAATCACTTCAAATAGAACAACAAAACACAAAAATATGAGTTTCTTTCCCCTGTATTTTTACAATCTTCGAATTTGTACTGCTATTAATTAACTTTAACACATATTACACTTTGTTCTGGAAAGGGATCTGTTATTTAACATTAACAAATAAGAAATGGCTATGAATGTACTTTCAGATGAACAGAATAAAATCCCTAAAGAGAAATTCTTATGTTTTTCCTTTTTTATAGTCTTTATCTAAATTCTAGCAATAGCTCCAATTGGAAATGCACACTTAGCACATTAATAAGTAGAACTACACAACTTCTCACAAAAGATTTGCCTTGTGTAAGCTGCACCTCTCAGGAAACTAGGAACTACATATCTTGTTTAAATGATGTGCATACTGTTTGTTCATATGTGTGTATGTGTGTGCTTAACTTTACTAATATCTAAATCTAGTATTGAAAAAGACAAAACAGACATTTAAAACTGAGTGAAAGTAAGACTCAAGTGTGAAAGGAAGAAGCAGAAATGGGATATTGTTGTGAAAGAAACACTAGATTAGAAATCAGAAGAACTAAGTTTAGAACTTGGGTCAACTTTAATAATGTGATCTTGAGCAATCACTTAGCTTCTAGATACTCAGTTTCTCATCTGTAAAATATGTGTAAAAACAGACTCCTTCATAGTGAGGTTCTTAGAAGGATCAAATTCAATAATATATATAAATATATTTTATAAACTACTAAGTGCTACAAACACATTGTTACTTGTAAATGCAGTTGATAGTTTCTGACATCGATGTCTTTTTAGCTCAATTTTCTCATCACTAAAAAGGAAGGAATGGGATTAAATGCTTTCTTTCGGGTTGTTAGGATATCAAAAGTTAATTTTTTCATCCAAAAATAGGCCATGGGTTGAAGACATGAGATAATGTAGTTATACAGTCAAAGAAAAAGACTCAAAAATACAACCATGATCAATATCTAATGGCCATCTGAGCCTTGGACTTGTTGGCTTGTCATCCTCTTCATGTATCTCTGATTGGTCTTTATTAGTTTTAGACCTATCTATCTCACTTTTCCAACTTTTTTTTTAATTTTTTTATTTTAAAGATGTTACAATTCAGAGTTAGGTATACAAACGTTGATTATGCAGGTACCCTTGTTGATGAGGTTGCCCCTCCCTCCCCTAGCAGTTTTTCTCAACTGCCAATCCCACCCACCTTCCCCTAGCAGCTTCCCACTACTGCCAGTGAGTGGGCATGTGAGTGGCTAACATAGTTCTTCTTTTTAAGAACTATTTTAACTATTTGTGGATTTGTGTGTGCCCAATTCACTTTGCTGGATTTTGCGTTTTAGTTACGATAAATTTATGTTTTAATTTTGGAATAATTTATATGTTTATAATGTTAAATATCCCTTCCACAAGCATGGTACTTCTTTTATGTTCTTTAATAATGCTTTAAAATGCTTTCTGCTGAGGTTGGGAAGATGGTGGCCAAGCCAGTCAGACTATGTGAGTTCCCAAGTAAGTGAGTGAGTATATGGAAAATTTTGTGTATGTGCTGGTGAGCGAGTGGTTGAATGAGTGGCTGACTGAGCGAGGGCTAGGGAACTAGCAGCCAGGGCTCTCCTAGTGCAGCGGCTGGTGCCACAGTTGCTGGGCTTGAACCCTAGTGATTCCTGGGACGCAGAAGCCAAGCACCATTTTCTTTTTCTTTTCTTTTCTTTTTTTTTTTAAATTCAAGTAAGTAGGTGATGGGGTGCTTGGATTCAGAAACACTGATCTCTTTGGAGGTTTTCTTTGTCCTTTTCTGGCCATACCATTTGTCCTGGGGCTGGATCAGGGTAGGGGATGGGGCACCTGGAACTCAGCACTCATCAAGTCCCTCTGAAGTTTGTGCTTTCAGGATATTCCCTCTGAGTCATGATCAATCCCTGAGTAGTTGATTCACCAGTCACATAGATCAGGTCTGTTGCTCCATGGTGAGTGAGTCAGAGCACTTTTCTGCCCCACCTTCAAGATGGTGGTGGGGTGCCTCTCTTATCCTCTTCCATGGGACTTTATCTCTGGACTCCCTCTGCAGCCCCTGCTGCCAGTGCCCTGCCAGGTGTGAAGTGGTAAGGCAAAGCCAGCAGCCAGCAGTCTCTGTCTTGCTGCACTGGTGAGGGAGAGCCTGTGACAGTATTTTCTCCCCACTGCTTTTGCCATTAAAAAAATTAATGGTGCTCAGTTTCTGTGACCTGGGGAGAGCCAGGGACAAGGCAGAGAAACTGCAACACCAGCTATTGCACCAAGCACCTGGCCTCTTGCTCACGAGTCCCCACTTAGTCTCTCCCAGAATTTTCTTTCCAGGAAGGGTTTGTTAATTTAAAAAAAAAAAGAAAAGAAAAGAAAAAGAAAATAAAGAATGACCACACACTTCCCAAGAAAACAGCAGAGCACAGAATCAACAGAGAATACAGTGCAACAAGAAACTTGAAAACACACACATACATTAACCCCAAAGCCAAAAGAAAACAAGCAAACAAAGAAAAAACTTAATAAGAACCTCATGACTGCAATAGACAATCACATTTCAATAATCAGCATAAATGTGAGGGACTAAATGCACCAATGAAGACACAGAATGGCAAACTGGATAAGAAACCATGACCCAATTATTTGCTGCATCCAGGAGACTCATCTCACTACAAAGTATATGCACAAACTCAAAGTTAAAGGATGAAAAATGAGTTTCCAGGCAAATAGATCACAAAAGAAGGCAGGAGATGCAATCTTAATATCAGACAAAACAACCTTTAAGCTATCAAAAATTTAAAAAGATGCAAAAGGATACTACATAATGATAAAAGGTTCAATCCATCACCAAGAAGTATCCATCCTAAACATATATGCACCCAACACAGGAGCACCAGCATTTACAAGGAAACTACTAAGTAAACTAAAAAAAGATATTGACTCTAACACTATTATAGCAGGAGACTTGAATACCCCACTAATAGCCCTAGATAGATCATCAAGGCGAAAAATCAACAAGGAGATTCAGAACCTAGGCATGACATTTGGCCAAATGGACTTAATAGATACCTATAGATTATTCCACCCAGCAACCACAGAATATACATTCTATTCATCACCACATGGAACATACTCCAAGATCGATCACATCCTTAGTCATAAATCAAGCATAAACAAATTCCATAAGGTTGAAATATTGCCATGCACCTTCTCAGACCACAATGGAATAAAAATAAATACCAACACCAACAAAATTTTCCCAAAGACAACAAAGACATGGACATTAAAAGCATGATGCTGAACAACTACTGGGTCAACACTGAAATCAAAAACAAATTAAAAGATTCCTGGAAACAAATGAAAAGGAAGAAATGCCTTACCAAAACCTCTGGGAAGCCATGAAATCAGTTCTAAGAGGGGAATTTATATCTCAACAAGCACACATCAAGAAAACAGAAAGATCACAAGTGGAGAGCCTAACAAATCACCTAAGGGAGCTGGAAAGAGAAGACCACCAAAACCCCAACTTTAACAGATGTATCCAAATCACCAAAATAAGAGCCCAAATATAGGACATAAAGACAAAAATATCATAAAAACATCAACAAAACAAAAAGCAGGTTCTTTGAAAGAATTAACAAGATTGAATGACCCCTACCCAGAATGACCAAAAAAAGAGAGAAAAAGTCCAAACAAACACAATCAGAAATACAAAAGATCAAATCACAACTGACACCAAAGAAATACAAAAGATTATCAGAGATTACTATGTATGCCTAAATGGAAACAAACTTGATAACCTAAATGAGATGGAGGATTTTCTGACATCACACAACCTCCCCAGATTGAAACAAGAAGACATTGAGACACTAAGTAGACCAATAACAACCCAGGAAATTGACTCTGTCATACGAACACTACCTACAAGTAAAAGCCATGGACCAGATGGATTTCCAACAGAATACTACAAAATGTACTAGAAGGAGTTGATACCAATCCTTTTGAAAGTATTCCAGGCAATTGAGAAAGATGGAATTCTCCCCAAATCATTTTACGGAGCTAACATCACACTGATACCCAAACTGTGTAAAGATACAAAAAAAAAAGAGAACTACAAGCCAATATCCCTTATAAACATAGATACAAAAACCCTCAATAAGATTCTGGCGAATTGAATCCAAAACCACATCTCAAAAATCATCCACCATGACCAAGTAGGCTTCATCCCCAGGATGTAGGGCTGATTCAACATTTACAAGACCATAAATGTAATTAAATACATCAACAGATGTAAAAACAAGAACCACAAGATCATCTCATTAAATGCAGAAAAAGCTTTTGATAAATTCCAGCATCCCTTCTTGATAAAAACCATCAGACACCTAGGTATAGAACGAACATACCTCAAAATAGTAAGTGCCATCTATGATAAACCCACTGCTAGCATATTGTTAAATGAATAAACTGAAAACATTTCCCCTGAAAACTGGAAAAAGATAATGCTGCCCACTCACACCCCTCTTGTTTAACATTGTGTTGGAAGTCCTAGCTCAGGCAATTAGACAAGAGAAGGAAATCTGGGGTATCAAAATAGGAAAAGAGGAAGTTAAGTTATCCCTCTTTTCTGATGATATGATCCTATACCTTGAAAATCCAAGAGAATCTGTCAAAAACCTGCTTGCACTGATAAAGGACTTTGGCAAAGTCTCAGGGTACAAAACAAATGTGCAA
>CAUYQG010010562.1:0-13047 GCA_963574415.1 Tarsius wallacei
CAGAATGAAAAAAATGTCTAAAAACCCCATTTTCAGCAAGATCCTAAGAATGCTCCTAAATACGGGACATAGAAGACAAAAATATCATAGAAAGCGTCAACAAAACAGAAAGCTTGTTCTTTGAAAGAATTAACAAGATCGATGGACACCTAGCCAGAATGACCAAGAAAAAGAGAGAAAAAGGCCAAATAAACACAATCAGAAATACAAAAGATCAAATCACAACTGACCCTGAAGAAATACAAAAGATTATCAGAGATTACCATGTACACCTATATGGAAACAAACTTGATAACCTAAATGAAATGGAGAACTTTCTGACATCACATAACCTCCCCAAGTTGTAGCGAGAAGATATTGAGACACTAAATAGACCAATAACAACCCACGAAATTGACTCTGTCATACAGAAACTACCTACAAAAAAAAGCCCTGTACCAGATGGCTTTCCAACAGAATACTACAAAATCTACAAGGAGGAGATAATACTAATCCTTTTGAAAGTATTCCAAGTAATTGAGAAAGATGGAATTCTCCTCAAATCATTTTACAAAACTAACATCACACTGATACCCAAACTGGGTAAAAGATACAACACAAAAAGAGTACGGGTCAATATTTCTTATGAACATAGATGCAAAAATCCTCAATAAGATTCTAGCAAATCAGATCCAAAAAAACACATCTCAAAAATAATCCACCATGACCAAGTAGCTTCATCCCTAGGACACAGGGTTGGTTCAACATTCGCAAGACCATAAATATCATTAAATACATCAACAGATGTAAAAACAAGAACCACATGATTATATCATTAGATGCAGAAAAGGCTTTTGATAAAATCCAGTGTCACCTCTTGATAAAAACCCTCAAACACCTAGATATAGATGGAACCTACCTTAAAATAATAAGTGCCATCTACGATAAACCCACAGCTAACATATTGCTAAATGGACAGAAACTAGAAATATTTCCCCTAAAAACTGGAACAAGACTAGACTGCCCATCTCACCCCTCTTGTTCAACATTGTATTGGAAGTCCTAGCTTGGGCAATTAGACAAGAAAAGGAAATCAGGGGTATCCAAATAGGAAAAGAGGAAGTCAAGTTATCCCTCTTTGCTGGTGATATGATCCTATACCTTGAAAATCCAAGAGAATCTGTCAAAAACCTGCCTGCACTGATAAAGGACTTTGGCAAAGTCTCAGGGTACAAAATAAATGTGCAAAAGACAGTTGCTTTCCTATACACCAACAACAAGCAGGCAGAGACCCAAATTAAAATCAGAATCCCATTCACAATAGCCACAAAAAAAAAAAAAAAAGAAAAAAAGAAGAAGAAGTACCTCGGCATCTTCCTAACCAGAGAAGTGAAAGACATTTACAATGAGAACTACAAAACACTGCTCAAAGAAATCTGAGAAGACACAAACAAATGGAAAAATATTCCATGCTCATGGATAGGAAGAATCAACATTGTTAAAATGTCCATCCTACCAAAGGTAATCTACAGATTCAATACCCATTAAGTTACCAACGTAATTCTTCTCAGACCTGGAAATGACAATACAGAAATTCATATAGAAACATAAACAACCACAAATAACCAAAACAAACCTTAGCAAAAGAAAGAAAGCAGGAGTTATTACACTTCCAGACTTCAAATTTTACTATAAGGCTACAGTAATCAAAACAGTCTGGTACTGGTACAAGAACAGGCACATAGACCAATGGAACAGGATAGAGATTCCAGAAGCAAAGCCTCAATTCCTCAACCAACTCATCTTTGACAAAGCCTCCAACACAACCACTGGGGAGAGGAGAACCTATTCAATAAGTGGTGCTGGGAAAACTGGCTAATCACATGAGAAGACTGAAACAGGACCCCTACATATCACCATACACAAAAATTAATTCTAAATTGATCAAAGACCTAAACGTGAAACCTCAAACTATAAGAATCTTAGAAAACACAGAAGACATCCTTATGGAAATTGGAACTGGCAACTAATTCCTATTCAGAACCCTAAATGCCCATAAGATAGACAAGTGGGACCTCATCAAACTAACAAACTTCTGCAAAGCAAAAGAAACCATCAAGAGAACAGGGAGACAGCCCACAGAATGGGAAAAAATATTTGCCAACTGTATACCTGACAAAGGTCTAACATCTAGAATCTACAAGGATCTAAAATAAAAGTGGGCAAAAGACAGGAATAGACACATCTCAAAAGAAGATATATGGGTAGCCAACAGACACATGAAAAAGTGCTCAGCATCACTCATCATCAGAGAAATACAAATCAAAACCACATTGAGATACCACCTAACCCCAGTAAGAATGACCATTATTAATAAAACGAACAACAACAGATGCTGGCAAGGATGTGGAGAAAAAGGAACGCTTCTACACAGCTGGTGTAAATACAAACTAGTGCAACCTCTTTGAAAGACAGTGTGGCGGTATCTGAAAGAACTAGAAATTGACCTTCCATATGACCCAGCAATTTCCCTATTGGGAATATACCTGGAGGAACTCAAATCATTCTACAAAAAAGATATCTGCACACGTATGTTTGTTGCAGCTCTGTTCACAAGAGCAAAAACATGGAACCAACCATGTTGTCCATCGAAGTTGGACTGGATAAAAAAAAGTGGTACATATACACAATGGAATATTATGCAGCCATAAAGAAGGACAAACATATGGACTTGCAGCAACTTGGATGGATTTAGAGTCGATCATACTCAGTGATCTATCACAGAAACAAAGAACAGAATACTATATGTTCTAACTAATAAGCGGACCTTGAACAATTATAATACTATAAGAAAGCGATTGGCAGTAGTGGGAAACTGTCAGGGAAGGGGGGGGGTGGGATTGGCAGTCGAGGGAAACTGCCAGGGGAGAGAAGGGCATACCACACCAACAAGGGTACCTGCATCTTTATAATAAAACTGTACCCCACATCTTTATAATAAAAAAAAGAATGCTCTTGTGTATTCCTCTCTAGATTTTTCTTTTGCACAAACATTTTTACTCTCTTTATGTTTATGCACTTGTGTAATTTGTATTATACCCTATATAAAGCCTGGTATTCTTAATTTTTGGCTTAACATTCATTATGTAAAATTTTGCCTATGACATGAAAATTTCTTTTTGTCTATCTCGCCACCCTTTCGTACTTGCTATGCCCTGAGTTTTTACCTACTAATTTTCATCTTTTCCTCCTTTCTCTTCTTCTATTTAACATGGAATGTGTTGATGGTAGACAACTTTAAAGTTTTGTCCAGAGAATAAAACCAGGATTGAGATGAGAGTAAGGGAGATTCTGGACTTGGACCTGGATGAGAAACTGATGAGGTTGGGAAGTGTCTGTCTTTAGAGGATGGGTGCATGGGATTTGCAGTTGTACCCATCCCATGACGGATACTTGCCTCATGTTAGGACACATGCTAATGTGTCCAGGAGGGTGAGTTTTGGGGAAAAGGTGGTTCATGCTAATGTTGCAAGCCAGAGGGTTACTCCAGTGGATTTGTCAGACTTTTGGGCATCTCAGCATCTGAGCCCACTTCCATCACTGGTGGGATCCCCCACTTTATGGCTCTTGGTGGGAAGAAAGACTACCTCCCACGACAAAATCAACACAACAGATACTTGCTCTAAGCCTCCCTTTCAGTCAGAATGGGGGCAAGTGACAGGCTCTGCCCATCAGATACACCTGCCCCAGCTTTGACACAGGGAAGGGGAGACCAGGAGGAACTTACTCAGCAGTGGCAGCAGCAGAAGGAACATGGATTCCTAGAGAACAAGGGCAGCAGTGCTAGTGGCAGCAGTCAGCGTCCACAATAGACAGCTGCTTGGGAAATGCGGCTTCAGTGTCCTCCCTGGTTACTTCTGTGGCATGACTTGGGACATTGTTCCTGGATGAGTGAGTGGTCTTCAAAGACTGGCTTATTAGTTCTCAAGAGAAACAGAGCCAATGTCATATTCATAAAGGCAGTGGGGAGAGGAGATTTTAAATTCTAAGGAATTGGCTCATGTGACTATGGAGCCTTGTAAATCTAAATCATGCAGAGTAGACCAGCAGGCTGAAGTCCTAGGGAGGAGGCAATATTGCCCTTTGAATCCAGAGGCAGTCTGGTGGCAGAATTTCCCCTCGCGTGAGGAAGTGTCTTCAACTTATTGGATAAGACCTACCCACATTGTGGAGGGTAATCTGCTTTACTTAAAGTCCACTGAATTAAAGGTTAGTCTCATCTTAAAATACTTTCACAGGTATATGTAGGAGGATTTTTGAAGATATATCTCAGTTCCATGGCCCAGCCAAGTCGTCACATACAATTAACTATCACACCTGGCTATCCAGCCTTCTAGTGATTTGGGGAGATGGTCAGTACTTTTTGTTATTATTTTGAGTCAGGGTCTCACTCTGTCACCCAGGCTGGAGTACAACCTGGTTCACTGCAGCCTTGACCTCCTGGGCTCAGGCAATCCTTCTGCCTCAACCTACTGAGTAGCTGGGACTACAGGTGGGCACCACCATGCCCGGCTAGTTTTTAAATTTTTTAGAGAAGAGATCTCACTATGTCGTCCAGACTGGTCTCAAACTTCTGGGCTCAAGCAATCCTCCCACCTAGGCCTCCCAAGATGCTGGGATTAAAGGCATGAGCCACTGTGCCTGGCCTGTTTTTAAATAGTATTCAAATGAAATTCACATAATATGAAATAAACTATTTAAAGTAAAATAATTCAGTGGTGTTTAGTATATTAGCAATGTTGTATAACCACTGCTTCTACCTAGTTCCAAAACACTTTTACCTTCTCACAAGGAAACCCCATATCTGTCAGCAGTTCTTCCCCATCTTCTCTTTCTCCTGGTCCCAGGCAACTACCAATATGCCCAATGTCTCTATTTTGCATATTTCATATAGAAGGAATATGTGACCTTTTGTGTCTAGCTTCTTTCACTTAGCATAGTGACTTTGAGATTCATCCATGGTGTAGCATGAATCAGAACTTCATTCCTTGTTATGGCTGAATACAATTTCATTGTATGTGTTAGCACATTTTGTTATCTACTCATCCCTCAGTCAGTGATGGACTCAATATTCTTTTGTTTTGTTTTATTTGAGCTGGAGTTTCACTCTGTCACCCAGGCTGGAGTGCACACACTCACGGCCACTGTAGCTGCGACCTGCTGGGCTTGGTGATCCTTCCACCTCAGTCTTCCAAGTAGTTGGAACTACAGGCACACACCACCATGCCCAGCTAATTTTTAAAAATTTATTGTAGAGATGAGGTTTCACCAAGTTGCCCTGGCTGTTCTCAAACTCATGGGCTCAGGCAATCCTCTCACCTTGGCCTCCCAAAGTACTGGGATTATAGGTGTGAGCCACCATGCCTGGCCTCAATATTCTTTTAATGAAGTCCTGTTTTGCTATAATAAGGCATAATTGGTGTCTGTCATTTGTAACTAAGAACCCTGAAAGAAACATGTTAGAATGTAGCCAATCATCAGGAAATGACTCAAATGTAGAATTAGAAAACCATGATGATTTTTTTCCAATGAATATTTTCTTCTCTCTGTGGATTTGCTTCTTTAGCCTCTGCTATGGTTTGAGAATATCACTCTACGTTCATGTGTTGGAAACTTAATCTTCAATGTAATAGTGTTGGGAGATGGAGCCTGATGAGAGGTGATTAGGTCATGAGGACTGCTCCTTCATGAATGGATTAATGTCATTATGATGGGAGTGGGTAAGTGATTGTGAGAGTGGGCTTGTTATAAAAAGAGTTTGGCTGCCTCTTGCTCACTTGCTCTCTCACTCTCTCCTTTCTTGCCCTTCCTCCTTCTGCCATGGAATGAAGCATCAGCAAGGCCTTCACCAGATGCCAATGCCATGTCCTTGGACTTTCCAGCCCCCAGAACCATGAGTCAAATACATTTCTGCTTATTATAAATGATCCAGTCTCAGGTATTCTGTTATAGCATAACAAAATGAAAAAAGAGTCCCTCATCCCATGGGGATAAGAATCAGGCAGGCAGAAGATGGTTACACATTCCAGCCAAACCATATAGTGATGTGAACTGGCTCAACCAGCTATGTTGAATGGGAAAGGATGTGATATGAACATGGCTCCTGAGGCTCCACCACACTGTGACTATGTGACTATTAGGAAGATCCATCCCAAGAAAGGGGTAGGCCGTGTGGGTTGGAAGGACATCCCAAAAGGTATCTACCCTGAGGCCTGGAGTTTGTAAATCACGGGATGATAGAGACTCCTTGAGACAACTTCCCTTAGAATCAGGCTACTCATCATCCCAAACATGTTCATGGAGTAAGTCCATCCCAGTAATGTGTCAAAAAAGAGAAGACATTGTTGGAGAAAATCCTCATGGTTTTCCAGTTCTGGATTGGAGTCATTTTCGATGATTGACTACATTTGAACATGCTTCCCTCGGGGTCTTAGTTACAGATGAGATGCCAACTGTGATTCATTTTAGCAGAACAGGATTTCATTAAAAGAATATTGAGTCTGTCAACAGGTGCATGGATAACAAATTGTGCTAACACATACAATGAAATTGTATTCAGTCATAAAAAGGAATGAAGTTCTGATTCATGCTATCCCCATTTATAACATGAGAAGATACAGCATCATTAATCTTCTCTGAAAAAGACCAGACAAAAGAAAGCAAAGGCTGCACAGAAAACAAGGACTAGTCCCAGGTCTGAACAAAGGAAGTGATAAGAAAAAGGCTCTAATAACTGAATTCCACATCTCTAGGCTCAGAACCAGATCACCAAGGTGAGGAGACTTGTGCTTCCAGGGACATTTTTTCTGGGATTTGTCTCCATTATAGTGGCATCATTCCTAATATCTTCAAGTTTTGATCCAAGAGTTACACCTAAGCATTAGATAATATTCTATGACATCATTGTTTGGTCCAAAGAGGCCAAAAGCAGATGGGACAATTATCCTCCTCTTGTCTCTAACGAGGCCCTTAGGGAATCTGGTTCCAGTGGCCAAAGGAGGCATTTGTAAGTGCCTGCTCTGTGAGTGTCCTAAACATCTTTCCTACATAGAGGATCGAGAGCATTAAGCCTGCTTTTCACGTGCTCAGGAACTGCCCATGGTTCCAATACAATCCAATCCCTAAAATAAGTAGAATCATTGACATTTATGTCAAAGTGAAGAACAACTGACTGACAGCACTGACCTCGCCCAGGTAAGATTATGGAAATGGAGACAGCAATATTAATTAAGGTGTGAAGTTCTAGGAACCTCCTTTGCCACATCTTCCAGATAGACAAAGTAAAAGGAAGAGTCCAAAATCCACAGGTTGTCACTTGAGATGAACCCAGCATTAATCACCCAGTTTGCTAGTCTGTTTCTGAGCTACTAAGGAGTTGGGTAGGTGGGGGGAACTGAGAAGTGTAATAGAGACATACATAGTCTTAGAGTCAGGCTGTTTTTGTTTGCTTGTTTTAGAGTCAATCTCTCTTGAGGCTGGAGTGCAGTGGCAGGATCACAGCTCACCTCAGCCTCGATATCCTAGGCTCTGGTGATCCTTCTGCCTTGGCCTTCTGAGTAGATGGAACTACAGATGTATACCACCATGCCTGGCTAATGTTTTGATCTTTTGTAGAAATGAGGTCTTGCTATGTTTCCCAGGCTGGTCTTGAACTCCTGGGCTCAAGCAATCCTCCCACCTTAGTCTCCCAAATTGTTGAGATTACAGACATGAGCCACCGTGCCCAGCTGTTTTCAATATTAAATATAGAAAATAATAAACAGTGAGTCCACCAGGAAAAGCACTGGAAGAGAGTGCTGGAGACTGGAGGTGCAGGCGAGGTGGCCACATCCCCCTTTAGCCACTCCATGAATTGCTTCGCAGACCTGGTTCTGCCTGGAGCCAGATCACATCTCAACCACCTGTGTCTAGGTTTCTGAATTCACTGTCTCCTATTCCCTGAAATCCAGGTCTATGAGAGAGACAAACCAGTCAAGTGACTCTGAGTTTCTCCTCCTGGGACTCTCCAGGCAGCCCCAGGGCTGCTCTTCCTCTTTGCACTCTTCCTGAACATGTACCTGGCCACAGTCCTGGGAAACCTGCTCATCATCCTGGCCATCAGCACAGCTGCCCACCTGCACACCCTATGTACTTCTTCCTCAGCAGCCTGTCCTTTGTGGAGCTTCTTCTCCACCACCATCCCCAAGATGCTGGCCAATCATGTACTCGAGAGCCACACCATTTCCTTCCCTGGGCGTCTCTCACAGATGCATTTTGTTTCCATGTTCATGGACATGGACAATTTCCTCCTGGCTGTGATGGCATATGACCGCTTTTTTGTCATGTGCCACCCCTTACATTGCACAGCAAAGATGATCCATCAGCTCTGTGTCCTGCTGGTGGTTGGATCGGAGTTGGTTGCCAACCTGAATACTCTGCTGCATACCCTGTTGATGACTTGACTCTCATTCTGCACAGACAATTCCATCCCCCACTTCTTCTGTGACGTGACTCCCCTCCTGAAGCTCTCCTGCTCAGACATGCACATCAAGGAGATGATGATTCTCACTGAGGGTGCCCTGATCATGATCACCCCACTATTCTGCATCCTGGCTTCCTATGTACAAATCACCTGTGCTGTCCTGGGGGTCCCATCCCTAAGGGGAAGGTGGAGAGCTTTCTCTACCTGTGGTTCCCACCTGGTTGTGGTTTTCCTCTTCTATGGCACCAACATATCTCTGTATTTAACACCTCATCCTCCCACTCAGCTGACAAAGATATAGCAGCTGCTGTGATGTTCACAGTGGTGACTCCCAGGCTAAACCCTTTCACCTACAGCTTGAGGAACAAGGACATAAAAGGGGCTCTTGGGAAAATGACTGGCAGAAGACTTGCTCTTACTGATGAAGGTACCATGGACTTAACTATCGCTCCCAGGCATGGCAATCTTTTCAAGTTCTGAAATGAGCAGTGTATTTGTCAAGGTGTCACTCAGGAACTTAGAATAACTATGCCCAGTTATTAGACACTTATCAATGAAGTCTGACATAGCTATAATCTGCTCTCTTAACTAGGTAATGGTATTTGTTTCTAACGATCATATTTTAAATTATTTTACTTAAATGCCAAATTCCTCTTTTCCAAGTGGCCACTTTGAAAGGCCACATTTAATGAATATCTCTGTGCTTTCTGGTTGTAAATGCTCTCAGAATCTACAGCAATGGTTTTCAATCCCGGCTACATTTAGTATCACCTGAGGACCTTGGAAAATATATACAGCAGGTCCTCCAAAAATGTTGTATCAGCCTCCTGTAATGCTGTTTTATTCAATGTCATTTTGTTATAATGTTGATAAGAGAACAAATTAGGTTTCCAGCCAGAGCCACTGTCTGTGTGGGTTTGCATGTTTCCTCCACATCTGCGTGGGTTTTCACTGGGTACTCTGGTTCCTCCCACATCCCAAAGATGTAGTGGATGAATTGGTGTGTCTACACTGTCCCAGTCAGAGTGACTGTGGTTTGTCATGAAACACCGTCTTATCTGGGGTTGGTTTCTGGACCTTTACAGATCCCGTTGCTGGCCTGTCTTTGCCTATCATTTCTTCATGTGTTTTTGTCCTCATGGGCTTTATTCTTGGATCTTTTCCTTCTCATGCTCCACTCTGTTCCTGGACAATCAAACTCACTCTCATAGCTCCAAATACACCATGTGCTGATGACTTCTGAATCCATGTGCAGCCAGGCCTTACCCTGAGCTACATAACATCTGACTCCTGGGTCCCTCCACCTGGAGCCTTACAAGGCTTCCAACACGACTTGTCCAAATGGGACTGATCATCTCTAAGACATCCTTGCTTCTGAGCCTGAAACACATACACACACACACACACACACACACACACACACACACACTTCTCCTGCGTCTATCCTTATCTTATCTCAATAAATGGCACCATACAGTCACTCAGGGAGCAACATGGGCATCACCGTCGATTCTCTCATTCCAGCACCATGAAGAGCTCTCGCTCTAACTCCTCAGCATCTCTCACAAGTCTTCTCACCATCTTCACTGTTTTTGTCTTTGTTCGGGGATTTATTTTTCTTCTGAATTCTTGTAATTCAGAAAACCTCCCTGATCACAGTTTTCCTTACACAATTCCACTTTCCACACCATAGCCACAGTGACCCTTGTTAAAATGAATATTGGTTTATGTCACTCCTCTGATCATAATTTTTGAAAGTACTTGCACCCACCCAGGAAAAAATCCAAACTTTTGAATATGACTTAGAGTAGAGAGCCCATAAAGTGTATCTTTCCAACATTAACACTTTTGAGAGGAAATGGAAGAGTTACTCAGGACAACAGAGGTAAACTAGGACCGTCTGGGCTGCTGTGGTCTGGTGCCCATCTGTCACTCTCTCCTTTCTGTCCTTGTTCTACACTCTGCAACCTAGTTTCAGTCACATCTGGTTCTTCTTCCCAAAGAGGCCACCCTGTTTCATGGACTCAGCCTCTTCCCTTTGCTCAGAGCTCCCTGACACACTTTCCTCTCTGCCCTTGTCTCCCTTTGGTGGAAATTACCCAGTTACATTTAAGACTCAAGTCCTAACTTACCATTCTGCATCCACCCCCAGTAGAGCAGATGACCCGTTACTTTGTGCTACAGACATACCCTGAAAAGTGACCTTGTTGTGGATACTGTGAAGTGCCACCAAGATCCCTTTCCAGAAGTAAAAGGCTTATTCCCCTAGCAGCTGGGATTGCTGCTAGCAGAGGCTCTCAGCTTTCAGCCTTGTCCGGATACTGTCTTAGTCCTGACCCCAGTGACTGACCAGCACAGGGGTTTAACTCCTAGGCTCCCTTGTCCCAAATGAGCAACCCTGAAGTGCCATCTTAGCTGAAGCTGAGCGGAGGCACTGTAGCCCGACTTCTTCCTCTCCCCAAACCGGCCTCTTTCTCATCTTTTTTCCTCCACAGCTGTTGCTCCCATGAGCTCTCCTCAACAAAGCTCCCCCAAACTAGTCTCCCTTCCAGAGACACCTTCCAAGGGAGGCCAACCCGCAGAGAGGACTCTATTTGTATTTAGACTCATCACCAGGCTGTATGGAAGGAGCCATGTTTAGGGAATGAATTTAATGAATGACAGAAGTTCATGCCCTTGGGACAGCATCAGAGGCAATTAGGGCTCTCATCAGAATTTGAAATTAGTTTTAATTAGTTTTTAAATTTTGTCTATATCACCACTCTTTTGTCCTTGCTATAACATGCATAAATGTACTGATAGGCTAATTGTCATCTTTTCTTTTTTCTTTTATTTTTCCAGAGTCCGGGTCTCAGTCTGCTGCCCAGGCTAGAGTGCAGTGGTATAACCATAGCTCATTGCAGTCTCAATCTCCTGGGCTCAAGCAATCCTCCCACCTCAGCCTCCTGAGTAGGAACCACAGGCCTGTGCCACCACATTCAGTTTTTTTTTTTTTAAGAGACAGTGTCTCGCTGTGATGCCCAGGCTGGTCTTTAATTCCGGTCTGCAAGCAGTCCACCCAGGGGAGAGCCATTGTGCCCAACCTTTCATTTCCATTTTTTCCTTTCTTTTTCTCGGTTTAACATGGACTATGTCGATGGAAGACAACTTTAAAGTTTTGTCCAGAAAGTATAGAATGTAAAACCGGGATTGGGATGAGAATAGGGGAGATTCTGGACTTGGATGAATAATTGATGAGGTTTTCAAGTGTCTTTCCTTTCAGAATGCGTGTTTGGGCTTTCAGCCAAGTGAGGGATACTTGCCTTATGCTGGGATGCATCCTAATGTGTTTGGGAGGGTGAGCTTTGGGGAAAAAGTGTTTGTGGTAACGTTGCAAGCCAAGGGGTGACGCCAGTGGATTTAGTCAGACCGTTTGGCATCTCAGCATCTGAGCCCACTTCCATCCCTGGTGGGATCACCTACTTTATGGCTCTTGGTGGGAAGAAAGACTACCTCTCACTATAGAAATCAACACACCAGATATTTGCTTCTGAGCCTTGCTTTCAGTCAGAATGGGGGCACGTGACAGGCTCTGCCCATCAGATATACCTACTCCAGCCCTCGACACAGGGAAGAGGAGGCCAGAAGGAGCTTGCTCTGGCAATGGCAGCAGCAGCAGGGAGACAGATTGCTGGAGTGTGGAGGCAACAGTGCTAGTGGAAGTAGCCAGTGTCCACAATTGAGAGCTGAATGGGAAACATGGATGCAGTGACCTCACCAGCAGCATGATTTGGGAGCACTGTGGTCTTCTAAGACTGTTTTATTAGTTCTCCAGAGAAACAGAACCAGGATATATTCATAAACGGGGGTGAAGAGACTCTAAATTCTAAGGAATTGGTACACGTGACTGTGGAGGCTTGTCAGGTCCAAAATATGCAGGGTAGACCAGCAGGCTGTATGCTGCAGTTTGAGTCCAGAGGCAGTTTGTGGGTATAAGGAAGTGTCTTTTTCTATGAAGTCCTTCAATGGATTGAATAAAGCCCATCCACATTATGGAGGGTGATCTGTTTTACTCAAAGTCTACTGAGTTAAATGTTAATCTCATCTTAAAAACACCTTCAGGTCGGGTGCAGTGGCTCAAGCCTGTAATCCCAGCACTTTGGGAGGCTGAGGCGAGAGGACTGCCTGAGCCCAGGGTTCAAGACCAGCCTGGGCAACGTGGTAACACCTTGTCTCTACCATAAAATAAAAAAAATCAGCCAGGCGTGGTAGTGTGTACCTATAGTTCCAGCTACTTGGAAGGCTGAAGTGGAAGGATTGCCAGAGCCCAGCAGGTCAATGCTGGGGAGGCTGTGAGCATGCCACTGCACTCCAGCCTGGGTGACAGAGTGAGGCTCCAACTAAAAAACAAAAACAAAAACAAAAAACCCAAAAAACACCTTCACAGAAACATATAGAATAATGTTTGACCATGGCCCAGGCAAGTTGTCACATAAAATGAATCATCACACCTGGCTAACCAGACTCCTAGTGATTTGGGGAGATTCATATATCATAAATGAACCTTT
>CAUYQG010010581.1:0-43848 GCA_963574415.1 Tarsius wallacei
CCTTTCCCCTTTCCCTCTTCCCCCTCCTCCTCAGACAATAATTAAAATCTAGGGAAAAGGGGATTTTTTGTATACGGGGGAAGGGGGCAGATCCGGGGCAGGGGGCGAGAGGAGGGGAGGGGGAAGAGGGAAAGGGGAAAGGGGGCAGGGAGGGGGAAAGAGGAAGAGGGACGGGGAAGGGAGGACGAAGAAGGACAAGGGAAAGAAGCAGGGAGGGGAGGGAGAAGGAAGAAGGGGGAAGGGAAAAGGGGAGGAGAAGGGGAAAGGAGGAAAAGGGAGGGGAGGAGAAGGGAGAGGAGAGGAACCATGTTATCTGTCCTTTTTCCTTGAGACTGCCATTTTCAATGCACATACAGCAAGCTAAATTTTGAAAAAGTAAGATGATACAGGCAAGTCAGGTCGTTTTACATTTCACAATCTTAACTATAAATTTAAGAAATCCTGCTCATAATTATTAGACTTGTATCCTAGAACTAAAAACAAGCTATTAAGTGCTAAGACAGACAGGGATGAAGAAATGAAGAGGAGAATGAAAAGTTTTTTTTGTTGTTGTTTGCTTGTTTTAATTTTTTATTTTAAAGATATGGGGTACAATCCAGGGTTAGGTATACAAATGTTCATTACGCAGGTACCCTTGTTGATGAGGTGAAATGTTTTTAAAAATGAATAAAAAGCTTTTAATTTTTATATAAGAAAAATACAAATGAATTGGTGCGTTAACAGTAACTACTTAGAAAAACATGCAATTTGCAAAATATGTCCTTCACAATGAATAAAAAATGTATGTAGTACTCTAGGGAAAATTTAAAAGTCATGATTAAAGAAAGTTGAACTTTTGAATTCTATGGTACCACTATTCCCAAAGTAAACACAGTTGAACTAAGTATTCTACTCAACAGTTTCCTAATTCACTTAGCTTCCTCTTTTGTTGTAACACAGAAACTCTGAACAAAGCTTTTTTATTTCAAAGTTTCCAAAAGAATGCCAACTGCTTTTTACAGTTCCCATGAATATTAATTTTCATCCCCAAAGATATGCTTTAGTCAACTGACATGAAAAGAAGCCTTCGCTGATTGAAAAAAAAAGAAGAAAAAGAAGATAGTCTTTCAGAAATCAAATGTCATGCAATTTTCTCAAATCTTTAAACATTTTACAAAAGGGGAAAGCTGTTCTTTCCAGATCAATATGGACACTTTAAAAATCTTTTTTTTTTTTAAGACATAGCATAACAGCTGAAACAAAATTTCCAATAACTGTTTTTCAGTGTTTCTAGAAATCTTATGTAGAAAATAAAGTATTATTAACAATGTCAAGTCATACTCCTAACTTCTGTCAGTAATATTCCCTTATGATACTAAAAATACAAAAAAGCCTATAGTTCAAGGCTTTTTTTCCCCATGAATATAAAGTCTAGTGTCAACGTTGAAGGAAAACAATTACTCAAAATGTAGGCAGAATCACAATGCCAGCATTTACTCTGCATTATGAGACAATAACAAAACACATACATATACAAGACACATCTCCTGTGCAATCATCAGAAGATGACTACTACCACCTTCATTCTACTAACTTCTTAATGACATTCTCTCCCCTTTTTTTAAAGTATCTTCATCAAACTGACAACTCATGCTGACTTTACAGCTAGCCAAACTGTTTTTTGTTTGTTTTTTTCTCTTTAAACAATGATTCTCTCCATATTTAGTGATTGGATTTGGAAACCCAAGGTCAGGAAATATATACCACTGCTTAAGTCACCTGGTTTGATTCAATCTACAGTCTCAATCTGTAGAAATCTTTTAATATTCTGATTTTAATACCTAATATATTTGTTATTCCTACTGGTACTGCAAGAACATTAGAAATAAAACCAAGCTCAAGCTCTTACTCTACCACCTTCTAGCTGTACTAATCTGGGACAATTTAACCTCCAAAGCTCAGTTTTTTATCCATAAAACAGAAATGCAACATTCCAACAGAGAATTACTGTAAAACTTAAATGAACAACAACAAAAATATGGCTGTGAAAGTAGCTTTAATTAATAATGCAAAGAACTCCAATAATACAAACCTGCCCAACATTGTATTTGGCTGTGCAGTAAAAATGGATGGGTCTACAACAAATCTAGTGTTATCCACTATCAGTGTCACTCGTTCTGACGTTCTTACATTCCGAGCGCCTTCCTTTGCATTTTCATATACAAACACCATCTCCCCAGATGTCTTACAACTACCATCTGAACTTGACTGACTACTGTTTCTGCTGCTGTTCCCAGCACTGCTAATGGAACCATTTGGGGATGCTTTTTGAGGACGGGGACTGCTTGGGCGAGAGGAACTGTGATCTTTTTCTCGTTCTGAAATAAAGATATTAAACAAAGTTATGTACATGTTCTTAATAACACTTTCACAGAACACCATAAAATTAATTTAGTTCCCAGGAATAAAACCCAAAACACCAAAATGCTGCTTTCTAAAGTCTTTATTTGTAAATATTATTTGTAAAAAGACGTATAGCTGGAGCTGGCCACAGTGGCTCATGCCTATAATCCCATCTACTAGGGAAGCTGAGGCAGGAGGATCACTTGAGCCCAAGAGTTTGTTACCAGCCTAGGCAACATACTGAGACCTCATCTCTAAAAATAAAAACTAAAAAATTGCCAGGCATGGTGGCACATGCCAGCTAGTGGAGAGGCTGAGACAGAAGGATCACTTGAGTCCAGGAGGCTATGGCTGTGATAAGCCAATGTCACTCCAGCTATTTTTGGTCAGAGTCTCAATCTGTCGCCCAGGCTGGAATGCAGTGGCATACTCACAGCTACCACAGCCCTGCTAGGCTCAGGCAATCCTTCCACCTCAGCCTTCCAAGTAGCTGGGACTACAGGCACACGCCACCAAATCCAGTTAATTTTTTGATTCATTGTAGAGATGAGGTCTCGCCAAGTTGCCCAGGCTGGTCTCGAACCTGTGGGCTCATGCAATCCTCTCACCTCGGCCTCCCAAAGTGCTGGGATTACAGGTGTAAGCCACTGTGCCGGGCAAGAAATAAATTTTAAAAATGCATAGCTGACTAATGCTGACCTGAGATAACAACAGAATTAAGGAAAATTTTATGTTATTACTCTACTTAAAAATATATAAAAATTCAAGGAACTGAATATTCTCACAAGTCAAATAAGTAAGTTTTGAAAGTTAGTAAAAGATTGATAAGAATACCAATTTAAACTGCCCTAATTACTGAAAAGGATAACACTATTCTACACAAAGTATACAAACTTTAGAATCTCACTATGCTATTAAGGACATTCTAAAATCAGCAATTTATCTCACAAAGGAAGGTCCAAAAGGAAGAAGATATATATACTAACGACCACAAGTAGTATTTTTAAATGATTAAGTCTACAAATAAAGTGGTTGTAGTAGCTGATGATATACTGCTTTCTTCTCATTCTCATGTTTGCTAAATAAAGCACTGCTACAAATGTTTTATAGGATCCATAACTATTGTCTATAATTTTCATTAGTAGAAAATAATGTGAACATTCAGAAATTTTTCTTTAGATGTTCTAATATTCTACAAAAAAGAAATAAAGATTTTGTGATCGAGCTTCATTTAGAGGCTAGATCACTAAATGTTAAAGGTGACCTAAAAATGTACCTCCATCTCATCAGCTTTTGCCAAATTCCTCCATGACTCAGGCTACTGAGAACACTCTGTACAGCATTTCTGATTATATAATTAGGTTTGCCAGATCTCCAGAGATACCCTGACACCTCTTTTTTTATTGCCTATTTCTACAATGCTGGTAGCATCCCCAAAGCAAAATTTGCTAAAGTAATAAAATAATGTATTATCTATCGTGCTATTCTACTTCCAAACACTGACTGAACTTTGCATGTAACAAATGTCAACTCATTTATTTGTTGATCTCTGGCTTACAAGTAAGTACTAGTCTGACATCAAGGACTGACTTTGACAACTTCTCTGCATAATTAAACCCTAATATAAATTATTTTGTTTTACAATAGACTATCAGAAACTACCTCATATAGTAAGTCAAAGTTTTAATTTGTCTCTTCCCCAAGAGACTATGAATATCAGTAAACTCATATGCTCAGGCACCTCTGCTTCAGACTGGTACTTGATAGTCATACAATGTGTTCACTTGCAGTAATAATGTTCGTTTATAGTAATGAGTAGGATGGAAGGGAAAGACCTGAGCTAGATGCTAAGAAAGTAAGACACTTCACACCTTTCCTTTCATCTATTTTTTAATTTAAATTTGAAATATTGTCAAAAATCAGAATAAATAACTGTATGATGGTTGTTATTGGTAGTTCTAGCTTTTACTTTTTTGTTAGCATGATAATAATAAAATGCCTATTAATAATTTACTTTATTACAAACTATTTTAAAATAAACCACTGCTATAAATCTCATAAAATAAAATAAAAAATCCTTTAAAATTCATAAAAATCTATCACAGTTTAAAGCTTTTCAACTTACATCTTTTATGAGACTGTCTCACACTCTAAAAAGTAACTTTTAAGTTGCATTTAATAAGCTGTTTTTTCACAGCAAGAACCAAGCTGAGTTAAAACAGAAACAACTGAAACTAACTTTACTCTGCAATATTAGGCATAATCCAATATCATTACTACTTTAAAAAGGTAAATGTATGCTTTTAAGAACTACTGGGATCGTTTATTTTACATACCAACATGGTGCTGTCGTGTTGGAGAAGTAACATTTCTAATGCAAGGCGTGAGTTGAGACTCTGTTCTTTCATGAGATGAATCTCGTGATCTGTCACTTGACCTTCGTCTATCTCTCGATCTCTCATGTCCCCCACTAGCACCATGTAGACTCATTTTGGTGTGGTCAACTCCTCCTTTAGCAACACGTGAGGGAGTACTGATAAGTTAGAAAAGAAAATGAACCATAAAAACATTTTTTAAAGAAAAACCTTATTAACATAAAACTAGTATCTTGAAGTACAAAAAACAAACGCTAACTTCCAATTCTGAAAACTTTTTTACCTCAGACTTGTAGATTTTATACATTCTGAAATAATGTGTCTTTGAAAAATTACATAATTGAAATCAGAAAATGTAAGCTAGCCGGGTGTAGTGGCTCACACCTGCAATCCCAGCACTTAGGAGAACAGAGGTGAGAGGATTGCCCGAGTCCAGGGGTTTGAGACCAGCCTGGGCAACTTGGTGAGACCTCGTCTCTACAATAAATCAAAATATTAGCCAGGCATGGTGATGTACACCTGTAGTTCCAGCTACTTGGAAGGCTGAGCTGGAAGGATCACCTGAGCCCAGCAGGTCAAGGCTGTGGTGGCCATGAGTGTGCCATTGCACTCCAGCCTGGGTGACAGAGTAAGACTCCGACACAAAAAAAAAAAAAAAAAAGAAAGAAAGAAAGAAAATTTAAGCTTTAGAAAGGTTAACTATATTTTGAGTTGGTGCAAGCAGTAGTAATAGCATTAATAGTAGTAGTAGTAGTAGTAGATTACCCAGATAGCCTATATATTACCCAAATGTTCTTTTGATTTCTTTCATTGTGGGGGAAAAAAAGAAGAGCTTCTAGAATTCTTAAAAAACTGAAGTATGGAGCAAAGTAACTGGTCTCCTTGCAAAATAAAATAAGTCTACCTGCTAGCTTCAATCAACTCACTTGACAACTCTTCAAACACTAAGATAAAAAAGTATCCTGTTGTTTTTTTTTAAAGCATTTCTCTGAAATACCTAACTACACTGACTAGTAGCTAAGGTCACAATTTTTAAAAAAATTTAAAACATCTTCTATGGAGTAAACTCTTCCACCAGAAGTGACTAAAATTCAGAATGCTGATTAACTAAAATAGTCTAGATAACAGAATTCATTCATACAAGTACATGCTAAGTTATAAGTACTATGTGCAAAATGCTGTGCTACATGCCAATAGAAAAAGATACTTCCTCAGGAGCTTATGATCTAAGTGCAGCAGTAATACATGAACATGTAGAAATATAAGCAGTTCAAGAGTTACCCCAACTTCCAAATATAACACGACTAAAGATATCCCAAATATGTAACTACTAAATGAGAGATAGATAATAATGCTTTGGGATTTCTGAGGAAGAAGATAGGGCTGCAGATTAGCTCATCAAGCCCTGACAGATAAAAGTTCAATAATCAGAATACACTGCAGGTAGGAAAATTGATAATAAAAGTGATAGAGTCAGATAGACTAAGGCAATTTAGAAATTTACTATGTTAGCATATAACATGGTTCATGGTTTAAAACTCTTAAAGTATTTTTTAGAAATAGAAGGAATTTCATGGCTTTAGAGTAACACTGCTCTTTAATACTGCTGCTTGACATTTTGAATGATACTTAATATTTTGGAGCCTTAGATTCCCCATCTGTAAATGTAGATTCAATATACTTTCTAGGTTCAATATGTGGATTAAGTTAAGTATAATAAATAAACTAACCAACAATGTATCTGAGACAATATAATTATCCCATTAAATGTTACTTTATTTAGTTACGACAGATGAAGGTCTTAAAGTTCAAACTTCAAGACTTGCTCAAAGTCACATAGTATTTAGTGGAAATGTTAATAACACTGTAACCTAAGTCTTTTGATTCACTTCAGTGCCTCCTCCAAAATATTATACTGCTCTCCTTTAGCAAAACCACATTTTCTGTGTCTCAGGGTCATTTCCTTTGTTGGCTTATTAACTATAATACGTTTAGTTATTTCACTGGTTTCCTACATTATGAAAATCAGTCATCACCATGCTATAACAAAGACTACAAGGACAAAAGATAAGGTTGACTTTGTATTTACCCTGAAAGTTACTTCCAGGGAAATAAAGGTAACCTATCTTTATCAGTCTTTATCAGTCACTTCTCTCTCATAAACCTACAGAGGAAAAAAAAAAAATCTACTTCTACCTTCATTCTAGTGAAAAAAATCAGAGGACAATTGCATCCTTGGGACTTATTGTTTCCTTCAAACAGAACAAATCAAATGATCCTATCGCATTTATTTCTAAAACAAACAAAAAACCTTAGAATTCCTAGGAACACTGGAATTTCTGGCTCATTTTCTAAAGTAGGAAAACGAAGGAATCCATACTAAATAGAATAAAAATCATATATAGGAAAAAAGCTCTTCAAATTACTCTGGCTGCTAAGTTTTAGTCATTTTCAACGATAAAGAAGCACATTTTCTAAATGTGAGTCTGATAATTTAATGGACGAGGCACAAGCACAACTACGACTAAGACAAATGCAGGCTAAATGTTCAGTTTGAGTAAGGGCCAAGCAGACTGATTAATTGAAAAAGCATTTCCACCAGACATCTCTAACTAAAAAATAAGACACTGCAGATACACTGATTTCATTTCTAAACTATTTATATTTTGAATGAATGTAAAAGGTGTCATAATGGACTTCTACCTTTTCTCTTCATTCCCAAATAGAATGTACCCTAAATCAGACATTCAAAATCAGATATCATAGACTAATTATGCCCTACTCTATTTAATTCAATAATTTTAGATCAAGAAAGTACTCTCAAGGCAAAAACAATGTGTGCAAAAGAAAAGGAGGACAAGCAAGTTCAGAGGATACAGTTCTGCTTCAGGTTACATTTAAAAGAATTTGAGATAGATGAATTGAGGACAGGTAAGGACAAAGAGCAGATTAACCTAACATCTGTTTCCCAGCCTCTCCTGTCTGAGACAACCCAAAAAACAGAATATATGAAACAACAGTTTGCAAGACAGAGTACATCAGGTAATAAAGGAGAGCAATCCCTGAAAGATGGAAAACAAATGAGATGAGCCCAACAAATGTTCCAAATTTACTATCTTGAATGTATTTCCAGAATAAACACAGGGCAAGCACAGGCAGAACTCAGCAGAGGTAATGAATGAAAGATATAGAGCTAAAAAATTGGGATAATAGGTGGCTAGAGTTCTCAGGGAAGAGTACCAGGTTGGAGAGAAAAACACAGACAGATAACTTTAGAGATCTGCAGAGTCCTTGAATATCGAGCGGAATATCAGTCAGTACATACATTTGAGGAAACTATGAGAGGCTGGGGAAAGAACCAACTCAAAGGAATGGAGGAAACAGAGCCCTGCACTCATACAGGACCAGAAATAGGTCCTATTCCCACCAGTTACACCTAATAATTTATAAAGCACCCGGAAGAGATTCAGAAGAGTCTAGATTCTGAAATTAGAAATAATTAAAACTCGTCTGAGCACTGCTCCAATCCCACCTAACAAATTTTAACAGTAAATTCCAAAAGGACCAAACTGTTTCCAAAGAACTTAATTGAATCCTAAAACAAAGCTCAAGAATATTTATATGAATAAGAAATATCAAACACCCAAACAAAATAAAATTCACAATGTATGACATCCAATAAAAAATTACCACGCATACAAAGAAGTGAGAACATATAACCCATAAGGGGGGAAAAAATCAATTGAAATTAAGCTGGACCTGACACATTTGTCAGAATCAGATATAAAGACATTTAAAAAGGCATTATAACCACAGTACTCCAAAAGATTATGCAGAGATACAGAAGATTAATAAGATGCAAATCAAACTTCCAGAGATAAAAATGATGACATCAGAAATTTAAAAATACACTGGCCTTGTAGAATGACTATGTTAACAATAATTTATCGTATATTTTCAAATAGCTAGAAGAAAGGATTTTGAAAGTTCTGAACATGAAAAAAAATAAACATTTGAAGTGACAGATATGCTAATTATCCTGATTCGCTCATTATACACTATATACATATATCAGAATATCACTCTGTATCTCTAAATATGTACAACTATTATGTGTCAGTTAGAAATAATGTTTATGGGGGGGCACACCTCATCAATAAAGACACTTGCACAATGAACATTTGTATACCTAACCCTGAATTGCACCCCACAATTTCAAAATAAAAATTAAAAAAAAAAAAAGAAAAAATGTTTAAAAAAGAAAAGGCCAGGCACAGTGGCTCACACCTGTAATCCCAGCACTTTGGGAGGCTGAGGCAGGAGAATCACTTGAACCCAGGAATTCGAGACCAGCCTGGGGCAACATACCAAGACTTCATCTCTACAAAAAAAATTTTTTTAAATCAGCCAAGTGTGGCACATCCCTGTAGTCACAGTTACTGAGGAGGCTGAGATGGGAGGATCATATGAGCCCAGGAGGTTGAGGCTGCATTAAGCGGGGATTGTGACACTATACTCCAGCCTAGGCAAGAGAGACCTTGATTCATACAAATAAACAAGCAAACAACACTGAATGGGATTTAGTGGGAAATTTCATATTACAGAAGAAAAGATTAATGAATAGGAAATATCCAATGTGAAGAAGAGAAAGAAAAAAAGTAAATAGAGCATGAGTGAGGTGTGTGTCAACTTCAAGTAGCCTAATTTTGGTATAAATGGATTCCATAAAAAAAAGTGGGAAAGAAAAAAAAAAAAGAAGCAATATCTGCATTTTTTAATTCTAAATCTGGCAAAAATTACAGACCCATAGATACAATATGTATAACAAATTCCGTATTCTTTTTCTTTAAAAAACAAACAAAAAAAACCTTTCTCCTCAGCATAGGTTTGCTATAACCAGTAAAAACATCTTTCAAAAATAAAGCAGAAATACAGACATTTTCAGACCAAAAAAAAATAATTCATCATAAGCAGACCTGTACCATGGGAAAAGTTGAAAGGAAGTCCTATAGGCAAAATAACTAATGCCAGATGAAAACATGGATCTACACAAAGGAATGAAGGCCACTGTAAATAGTAACTGCATGAAAAAATATTATTTTTTAAATTGTTTAAATCTCTTTAAAAGATTAAACAACAATTATAACAATATAATATGAGCTTTATAACATACACATATGACTGTAACAGCACAAAGTCTGGGAGAGAGACGTACGCTTTTGTAAGATTTTTACACTACACAAGAAACAGTGTAATATCACTTGAAGACACACCTATGATAAGTTAAAGATGTATGCCATAAAGACTCAAGCAATCACTAACATCTGAAAACAAAAAAGCATAGTTAATATGCTAACAAAGGAGATAAAACTGAAGTTATAAAAGAAAGATTCAGTTAATCCAAAGGGCAAATAAAAAAGGGGGAAGAAAAGGGAAAAAAAGAACAAATGGGACAAATAGAAAATAAATAACAAGATAGCAGACTTAACCTTAACCATGTCAATAATCACATTAAATACAAATATTCTAAGTCATTTAAATATAAATGATGAAAGCCACAAAAGATGAAGATTATCAAACTGAATATAAAAGTCAGAGTCAACTACATGCTGTCTATAAAAAAACACACTTAAAATATGATGGTACACACTTTGGGAGGCAGAGGCAAGAGGACTGCCTGAGCCCAGGGTTTGAGACCAACCTGGGCAACTTGGCGAGACCTTGTCACTACAATGAATCAAAAAATTAGCCGGGCATGGTGGTGCACACCTGTAGTTCCAGCTACTTGGAAGACTGAGGTGGAAGGATCGCTTGAGTCCAGCAGGTTGAGGCTAGCAGTGGCCGTGAGTGTGCAGGACACAGAGTAAGACTGACTCAAAAAAAAAAAAAAAAATGATGGTACAAAGAGGTACGATATAAAAGGATAAGGAAAGGTACATTATGCCAATACTAGTTCAAAGAAAGCAACAGTAGCTATACTAATATCACACAAAGCAAACTTCAGAGCAAAGAATATTAACTGTATTGCATAAAGATAAAGGGGTTAAGTGTACATAACAATCCAAATGTTTTTCTGCCTCATAACAGAGCTTCAAAATACATGAAACAAAAACTGATAAAATTACAAGAAACAGATAACTCCACAATTATAATCAGAGATTTCAACACTTCGCTCATAATATTTAATAGAACAAGTAGACAGAAAAATCACTAGGGATTAACAGTCGAATAACACTATCAACTGTCCTGACCTAACTGACACTTACAGAACACCCAATAAAGGCAGAAAACAATTCTTTTCACGCGTACACAGCACATTTACTAAGACAGACCAAATTCTGGGCAATGAAACAAGTCAAAATAAACTTAAAAGAATTCAGTCATACAAAGCACACTCTCTAATGACAATGGAATTAAATTAAAATTTATGACATATCAAAATTCATGGAGTGGCATGACATTATAGTAGTACTTAGGAGACAAGTTATAGCATTACATTCCTATATCAGAAAAGAAGAAAGTTCTAAGAAAAATAACCTCAGTTTCTACCTTAAGAAACTAGACAAAGCAAGTTAAACCCACAGAAAGTAGAAGAAAATAAAGATCAGAGTAGAAACCAATATGATCAGAAAACAGAAAAATAGGGAAAAATCATTGAAAACAAAAGCCAGTTCTTTAGAAAAATCAATAAAACTGATAAAACAAAAATTGAGAAAATACAAATTACCAATATAAAAAATAAGAGAGCTGACATCACTACAAAGGCTTAAAAGAATAATAAAATTAAAAGAATGATAAAAGAATATGATAAACAATTCTACATCAATAAATTCAACAACTCATAAGAACTGGACAAATTTAAACCTATGAAATCTCATTCAAGAGAAAAATAAGCTGCATAACTCTATATTTATTAAAGAAATTGGATTTGTAGTTAAAAAAATTCCCTCCATGAAAACTTCCAGGTCCAGATGCCTTTACTGAATTATCCCAATCATTTAAGACAGAAATAATATCACCCCTACACAACTTGTCCAGAAAACTGAAGAGTAGACAGTATTTCCTAACTTATTCTATGAGGCCAACATTACCCAGATGTCAGCATCAGAAAAAAATATTACAAGAAAAGAAAATTACAAACCTTAGAGCACAGATACAAATATCCTTAAAAATTTTTTTGGTAAATTAAATCTAGCAATATATAGAAAGGATGGTAACATCATAATCTAATGATGTTTATCCTAAAAATGCAAGACAGGCTGAATATTCAAAAGTCAATCGATGTAACAAATTAATGAAGAAAAAAACATGTATCTCAATAAATACAGAAAACGCATTTGACAAAATCCAAAATTCATTCCTGATTTTTTTTTTTAAATCCTTAGCAATGTAAGAATACAATGGAACTTCATCAACTACTTGAAGAATATCTTTGGAGAACCTACAGTCAATATCATACCTAGTGGTCAAAGACCAAATGCTCTCCAAGCTCAGAATCAAGACAAGGATATCCACTCTTACCACTTCTCTTCAACCACGTACTAAAGATTCCAGCCAGAGCAATATGACAAGAAAAGACACTCAAACTGGCAAAGAAGTACAACTGTCCTTATTTACAAATAAGATCATCTAGTGTAGATTCTAGTAGAAAAGTTACTAGATCTAATGGGATTAGCAAGGTTGGAGAGTACAACAAGATCAATATTTTAAAATCAACTGTATTTCTATATACTATAAGCAAGCAATCTGAGATTGAAATTTTAAAAACACCACTTAGGATAACATTAAAAAAAAAAAACTGAAATACTTAGGAATAAAGCAGAATGTGAAAGACCTGCAAAATAAAAACTTTAAAATATCACTGAAAGAAATTAAAGACCTAAGGTACATGGAGAAATTTACCAGCTTCACAAATCAGAAGACTCAATACTATGAAGGTCTCAATTTTTCCCCAAGTTCATCTATAGATAATACAACAACTTGGCTTGTAAAGAGTGACAAACTGATTCTAAAATTTGTATGGATATGCAAAGGACACAGAATAGCCCAAATAACTTCTAAAAAGGAACAGAGTTGGAAGACTAACACAATCTGATTTCAAGACTTATTAAAAAGCTGTAGTAATGAACAGAGTGTGCTACTGGCAAAATGACAGACAAGTAGATCAATGGACTAGAATAGAGACTCTAGAAAAGGACCAAGCCGGGCTTGGTGGCTCAGCCTGTAATCCCAACACTTTGGGAGGCTGAGGTAAGTGGACTGCCTGAGCCCGCGGGTTCGAGACCCGCCTGGGCAACTTGGTGAGACCTCATCTCTACAATAAATCAAAAATTAGCTGGGCGGGGTAGCGCGTGCCTGTAGTTCCAGCCACTTGGAAGGCTGAGGTGGAAGGATCGCCGGAGCCCAGCAGGTCAAGGCTGCAGTGGCCGGGAGTGGCCACTGCACTCCAGTCTGGACAACAGAGTGAGACTCCAACTCAAAAAAAAAAAAAAAGAAAAAGAAAAAGAAAAGAACCTACATACATATATATGGACAACTCATTTTCCACAGGTGATCTAATGCAATTCAGGAAAGGGTTTTTCATCAAATGGTGCTGGAACAAACAGACATACAATAGGTATATTTCACTGGCAACATGGCTAGAAAAAAAAAGCAACTCTGATTGATAGCTCATATCATACACAAAATTAACTCAAAAAGGACCACAGACTTAAATCTAAAACTTAAAATTATAGAACTTCTGGAAATAAAAAGCACAATTCATAAAAGAATAAATTGATAACTGAACTTCATTAAAATTAAAAATTTTTTATATTAACAGAATGAAAAGACAAGCCACAGACTAGAGAAAATATTTGCAAGCCATGTATTTGATATGGGACTTGTAACTAGGCTACATAAAGAACTTTCTAACTAATGGGTAAAAAAAAAATTGATATAGATTTTAAAAAATTGAAATGGTGCTGAATGTCATTAGTAGTTAAGGAAATTAAAATTAAAATTAAAACCACAATGTTATATCATTATGCATTTATCAGAACGGCTAAATGAGAAGATTTACCATATCAGGGCTGGGTACTGGTGGCTCATGCTTGTAATCCCACACTTTAAGAGCCCAAGGCAAGACGATTGCTTGAGCACAGGAGTTCGAGACTAGACTAGGAAACATAGAGAGATCTCCTCTCTACCAAAAAAAATTTTTAAAGTAGACAGATATGGTGGTGCATGTGCGTAGTCTCAGCTACTTGGAGGGTGAGGCAGAAAGATCACCTGAGCCCAAACTGCAGTGAGTCATGATTGTGATGGAGCCACTGTACCCCAACCTGGGCAACAGAATCAGAGACCCGGAACAAAAAGCAAAAAAAAAAAAAAAAAAAAAAGATTGACCATATCAAGTATTGATGAATATGTGTAAGAAATAGGATTCTCGTACATTTGTGGCAGGAATGGAAAATGGCACAACCATTTTGGAAATTGTTTCAGAAAATAGTTCACTTCTTAAGAAATTAAACATATACCACCCATATGATCCAGCCACTTCATCCTGTATTTACCCAAAAGAAATGAAAACATATGTCCACAAAAAAAGACTTGTACATAAATGTTCTTAGCAGCTTTATTTGTAACAGCTCAAAACTGGAAATAACCTAAATGTCTATGAACAAGTGAATGGATAAACAATTTATATTATATCCATACAATGGAATACTACTCAATAATAAAAAGGAACGAACTACTGACACAAGTTATAACATAAATCAATATAAAAATAATTACACTGAATAAAAGAAGCCACACACACCCCCCACGCACACCAAAAAATACATTATATTAAATTCTTGGAAATACAGATTAGTGGGAGTTGGAAGGGAAGGGTTACAAGAGGTTCCAAGAATACCTTTGGGTATGATGTATATGCTCATTATCCTAATTGTGGTCAGATTTTACAGGTTAAATTTATATGTTAAAACTTATAAATTTATACAACAAACTTGGCCTTTTGACCAAATCACAGTCTACTTGAGGATGCACAACCAGGAAGCTGCTACTCAGCCATTTCAATTACACTTAAGTAGTCAAAGTCATGCCTTTCTTCTCCTAATTGTCTTTTCTTCTCACACTTTTCTCACCAGAGTTCACTAAAGTCTCTCTTACCAACTTACACAGAAACTTTCAACCCCTTCTTATACATGGCTCATGGTCTCAAGAAACTGAAAACATTTCTACAATCAGATTAAAAACATCTACCATAACCAACTTGAAAACCTCACAGACCAACATATATTACCAATAAAATTATCATATAAACACAAATCAGAACCCTTAATCACAAATCCTCTGAGATCACAATTTTCATCAACTAAGGAAGATCAATCACTTCTTGCACCTCTAGTTATGTAAATAAATCCATCTTAAACACAAACCCAGTTGTCAAAAGAAAATATTTCCACTTTTAAATTTTGTAACTTATGAATTATTTACTAATGCTTCTGAGTTCTTTATCTAATATCAACTTCTCATTTAATTTCAAAGTAATTATTTGAAGCACAAGATGAATCAACAGTCAGTAAAGTTTCTAAAAACTTTCAAATCTTATTAAAATGGTCACAGAGGTAAATATCTATTTTATATCAATTTATATGTTAAAACTTATAAATTTGTACAACAAACTTGGCCTTTTGACCAAAGCACAGTCTACTTGAGGATACACTACCAGGAAGCTGCTACTCAGATTATTACTAATCTTGTATGAACTTCTGCTCATGACTTTCTCACCTAATTTGTCTTAAAATTCTAATTACAGTAAGTTTCCAAGGGTAGGCAGGTTCCTAAGGAACAAAAAGAAACTTGAGGGCCTCATTTTATTCAGTGAAACTACAGACTACTGACAAGGGGGAAACCTTTGTAATACTAAAGTCCATGTATAGAGCCTTAAAAATTCAACCACACCACAAAATGTATAACAAAACATGCCACTCTTTGAATGGATACGTAAACTGTAGTACATCCAATACAATGGAATATTACTGAGCAATTTTAAAAGAACAAACTATTGAAACGTGCAACAATGTGACTGGATCTCAAAGGCATTGTGTTGAATGAAAAAACCCAAAAGTTTACATATTATACAATTCCATTTATGTAATGCTCTCAAACTGACAAAACTATAGTGATGAAAGGACAAATTAGGGGTTGTCAGAGGTTTGAATTGGAGAGAGGGTATAGCACAAGAGTTTCTTTGTGGTGACAGGGCGGTTCTATATCCTGAGTGGGGTGAAGATTGCATGAAGCTATACATATGAGAAAATATCACAGAACTATGTACCAGAAAAAATAAAAGTGCACGTAAAAACTAATGAAATCCAAAAAAGGTCAACAGTTTAGTTAATAGTATTGTACCAATGTCAATTTCCTGGTTTTGATAATGTACTATACTTATATAAGATGTTATCATTAAGGGAAGCTAGGTAAAGTACCCAGGACTCACTGTACAACTTTTATTACTTCTTGTAAATCTGAAATAATTTCGTAATTTGAATATGTAATAAAGCATAATTTACATAACACAGAAGGCAACAATAAAGAGATAGAAAAAAGGTAAAACTATAAGTTCAATAATATAAAAAAAGACATTGTATCCATAAAATAAGAATACAAATGTTATTTCAAAATACGATAACAAGTATTTTAGAGATTACTAGAAGGGTTGAAAGAAAATATTAGGCATATTCTTTAAAAACAAAAAGAGCTGAGTGTGGTGGCTCATGCCAATAATTCCAGCACTTTGGGAGGCGAAAGCGAGAGGACTGCCTGAGCCTGTGGGTTCGAGACCAGCCAAAGCAACATGGCGAGGTCTTGTCTCTATAATAAATCAAAAAAATTAGCTGGACATGGTGGTGCATGCCTGTGGTCCCAACTACTTGGAAGGCTGAGGTGGAAGGATTGCCTGAGCCCAGCAGGTAGAGGCTGTGGTGGCTATAAGCAGCATGCCACTTCACTCTAGCCTGGTGACAGAATGAGACTCCAACTCAAAAAAAATTAAAAAAAAATAAAATAAAGAACAAAAAGACAGGCCGGGCACAGTGGCTCATACCTCACTCTGGGAGGCAGAGGCAGGAGGATCACTTGAGCCCAGGAGTTCAAGAGCAGCCTAGGAAATAGTGAGACCTTACCTCACAAAAAAATCAAAAAATTAGCTGAGCCTGCCTGTAGTCCCAGCTACTCAGAAGGCTGCATGAAAGGACTGCCTGGGCCCAGGGGGTTGAGGCTACAGTAAGCCATGATCATGCCACTGCTGCACTCCAGCCTGGGTGACAGTCTGAGACCCCGCCAAAAAAAAAAAAAGAACAAAGAATGGAAAATAAAAGAGAAAGGATTTAAAAATAAGAGAGTCAATCAAGGTGATCAACATCCAACTCATGTGTGTTCCAGAAAGAACAGAGAAAACAAGGGAGCAAATAGTCAAAGAAATAATTAAAAAAATTGTCCAGAAATAGCTGATACACGTAAGCACTCACATCAGAAAATGGACAAATACACAAAATTATAATACCTATAATGTTAATGGTACTCACAAGGAGGGAACCAAAAAGACCCCCAGAACTTCTTTATAAAAAATTGTGTATTTATTCTTACATGTTTAAACCTCAGCTACCTTCAAATTACTCTCCATTTGTGCAATACACCTACTGAAGATGCTTTTTCCACAGCTCAAAACACTTTTTGAACTCACCAATTCTGAGGCTTCTGCCTTTTTTTGGTTGTTGTTTCACCTCTTCCACATCAGCAAGAAATGTTTCCCTTTGAGGACTTTTTTCATAGGGAAAACCCAAAAAAAGTTGCTCAGGGCAAGTTCGAGTGAATGAGGGAGGGGCATAGGAAAGCATGTTATTTTTGGTCCAAAACTGCTGAACACAGCGCAGTGTGGGCAGATATTCTCATAAATCACCCATCATGAAATGGACAAATGTACTGAAAGAATCTAAAGAAAAAAATTCACTGATGCTGAACACAGTCTCTCAAAACAACGTTAGCTGGAACACTGATGCCAACAGGTTCCTAGAACGCTTACCTAAACAGGGAAGCCTGTACTATAAGCAGCCCACCCTCCAAAATTTAATTCCAGATTTTTGAGGATCCCCTCATATATATGGCACCCTTACGCAGTATATACCCCTGGCACAATCATATATAACAGCACTAACTCCTGGTTTAAGGAATGATCTTACTTATCTTTGAACATTTCCAGCAACTAACATTATAACCTGGTATATCTTATTAATGTTTCAATTTAGCTAAAGTTTCTGGGTATATATATATATAAGCATTTCCCTTTGTCAATTGTTTTTTGCTAAACACTACTCAATATGTATATATGCAGAGATATAGATACAAAACTTTACAGTGTACAAGGTTTTATAAACAATCAAACTTTAATTTTTTTTTTTTTACTTAAAGATGCACATTCTTATAAATTTACAGTTAAATGCCTGTGATATTATGTGTATGATGTTACGTGTGTGACATTATGCATGTGTACACACACATACACACACACACACACACACATACACAGGTTTCTGTCCACAGTTCCCAGGTTGTAACTTCAATAGCCCTTGGTATAATGTTGGGGTGCTTTAGGCCTCAGAAGCAGAACCTCTCTCTCTGACCTTCTCTCCTGCCTTCCTTTCACCTGCTCTTTTTCTCCCCAAGGCAGGTCTTAGAAACTAAAAATATACTCTAATCTTCCCCCACTTTTCTGTCTTAGAGCTGGCAAAGAAATTCTCTGACCTATCTTGTCTGATTTTAGAACATAACACCCTCATTTCAGAATGGGTCTTGTCCTATTCCCTGAAGGAATGCTGCACAGAGAGGCTAATAAGAACTTGAACAGATAGGCCTTGCTGGATTTTTCCCAGTCTGTTAGTATTAGATGGTACCCTTTTTGTCCAGTCACATTTCTACATGGTTGACAATTATGCCTACCCAATGAAGTCTCCATAAAAGGCCCAAGAGGACAGGGTTCAAAGAGTTTCCGGACAGATGAACATGTGGAGAGGTTCCTAGAGGATGGCATGTTCAGAGAAGGGATGGAAGCCCTTCGCCCCTTCCCCCATATCTTTCCCTATGATCTCTTCATCTGTATCTTTTGTAATGTCGTTCATAATAAACTGATAAACGTTATTTCCCTGAGTTCTGAAAGCCACTCTAACAAATTAATGGGATCCAAGAAGAAGATCATGGATGCCCGATTTATAGCCAGTCCATCAGAAGCACAGGTAAAACAACCTGATTAGTATCAGAAGAGTGGGGCAGTCTTGTGGGATTGAGTCCTCAACCTGTGAAATCTGACACTATCTACAGGTAGACAGTGTTGGAATTGAATTGGAGGACACCCAGCTGGTATCTGCTACAGAACTGATTGATTGTTTGGTATTGGGGGAAACCCTCACATTTGGTCACAGAAGACTTTCTGTGTTGACTGTTGTTGAGATGATGATGATGATGATGATGATGATAATAATAATACTGCATTTGAGTGTGTTTTTACCACTGACAATGGCCCTATCCGTTTGAATTAGTCTGATCTCAATAAAGCAATATTTTAAATCCTGTTTTTATTCTGGGAGAAAAATAAGCTGTTTTCTTTTCTTAACTCTAACAAATATCATATTCTATGTTATAGTTTCTAAGCTAAAGTTTTAAAATGATTTTATGTTAAATATATTTTTGAAACAACTTATTTGTATATGCTTTATATAAGCATCTTTAATGTGTTAAGTCAGGAGCTGGCAAACTATGCCTCATGGACCAAATCTGACCCATTGCCTGATTTCATAAATACAGTTTTACTGGAACACAGCCATTTCTATTTATTATTATTTATTATGACTGCTTTCATGCTGCAACGGCAAAGTTGTGTGTTTGAGACAAAGACTGTAGCCTACATTGCCAAAAATATTTACTATCCAGCCCTTTATGGAAAAAGTTTGCTAACCCCTGCATTAAACATCATTAACTGTGATGACATTAAAAATGTTATCAAACTTCTAAATCTATTTTCAACAAATTTAATGACAATGTATCTCTCTCTTTCTCTCTCTCTTTTTTTTGGGGGGGGTTAATTAGCATTCTATAAACTTCTGCTTTTCTGCTTAATATATGGTCAGTTTCCCAAGGAAGAAAGGCTAATTACTGAAAAGGGAAGTTCTCAACTGAATGAACTAAATTCTCAAAGGTTATCTGTAAGTCAATTGTTTGCTGTATCTTTCCCTTCAAAATATTTTATTTATTATTTTTGGCTTTTGTTTTGTTTTTTTTGAATTGGAGTCTCACTCTGTCGCCAGGCTGGAATGCAGTGGCATGCTCACGTCCACTGTAGCCTTGACCTGCTGGGCTCAGGTGATCCCTCCACCTCAGCCTTCCAAGTAGCTGAGACTACAGGCATGCACCACCACGCCCAGCTAATTTTTTTTTTTTTTTACTGTAGAGACGAGGTCTCATCAAGTTGCCCAGGCTGTTCTTAAACCTTGGGCTCAGGCAATCCTCTCACCTCAGCCTCCCAAAGTGCTGAGATTATAGGTGTGAGCTACCACACCTGGCCTAAAAGTATTTTAAATGACACTTAAATCCAAGATTACTCCACAAAAGACAATTTTAGCAAAAAATACATACAGCCCCAAAGGAGTTTTAATGCCAGTTCTGATCCTGGCATCTTTCTCTTCTTAAAATCCCATTGCCAGAAATGTCAGCAACTTCAATGAAGTAGAAGCAGTAACAGTAGCAGTGGAGTTTGGTATGCTGTTGTATGACTGACTGCTCTAAGAGCACCTTTTCCGATTTCAACTGAAGTCAAGTAAAGACCTAAATACTAACAACTCTAACAGAAAAGTACCCTTTAGTGGCCAAACTTTAACAGGTATTACAAGGTAAATGTTTTCCCAAATGATAAAAATTAATTTTATGTTTAGAGCAAAAGAGCTAGAGGTTTCTTTTGACGTAAAATGTGTATCAGGCTGGGCACAGTGGCTCACACCTACAATCCCAGCATTTTGGGAGGCCAAGGTGAGAGGATTGCCTGAGTCCACGGGTTCGAGACCAACCTGGGCAACTTGGCAAGACCTCATCTCTACAATGAATCAAGAAAAATTAGCTGGGTGTGGTGGTATGAGCCTGTATTTCCAGCTACTTGGAAGGCTGAGGCGGAAGGATCACCTGAGCCCAGCAGGTAGAGGCTGCAGTGGCCATTAGCAGCGTGCCACTGCCCTCCAGCATGGGTGACAGAGTGAAACTCCAACTCAAAAATATATAAAGAAAGAAACAAAAAGTGTATCACTTTGTTTCTGAATTTTGTTTTTTAAAGGAAGATGTTGCTAGGCAAGCACTCTTCCAAATTGAGGAATTTCTGAATAAAAGCTTCTAATATATTCATTGAATATCTATCATATGTCACGTACTGTTCTAGTCCAAGTGGCTATAACTAGGAAAAGTCCCTGCCCTCAAAATCAATACATTCTAGTGGAGAGAAACAAATAACATATATAAATATATTAAATAGCATATGGTGGCCAGGTGCGGTGGCTCACACCTGTAATCTCATCATTTTGGAAGGCAGAGGCAGGAGAATTGCTTGAGTCCAGGAGTTCAATACAAGCCTGGGCAACATAGCAAGACCTCTAAAAAAATAAATTTGAAAATTAGCTGGTTATGCTGGTACATGTCTGTAGTCCCAGTTACTTGGGATGTTGTGGCTGAAGGACTGCCTGAGCCCAGGAGGTCGAGGGTGTAGTGAGCCATGATTGTGCCACTGCCCTCCAGCCTGATGGCAGAGACCCTGACTCAAAAAAATAGCAAACAGACAAATAACACATGGTGATAAGCACTATAATGAAAAGTAAAGCAGGGGAAGTAAAAAAGGTCAAGAGAGTCACTGTTTTGAGTAGTCAAGGTAGAACCCTCTGAGGAGGGCTCAAAGACTATAGAAAAATTTCTTAAAAATAACCAGCCACTTAAAAAATTTTCAAATCTAAATAAAGGGTTAGACAAGTTTATTTTACATTTATTGAATAGTCATTCATTCAACAAAGACTTACTAAATGACTACTTTGTGCCAGTTACTGCTTTTGGTACTGTTCATAATTGAGAATGATATCATAATGCATACACAACCAAATACTTTTAAAGCAATGTTTTTAAAAACACAATGCTCTGAAAACACAAACTGACTTTTTTATTAAATTATCTCCCCTATGCCTTCTACTAGAATCCTAAAATCTCAAGTATTAAAAAATAAAAACTTAAAATCTAAACTGCACAGCAATTAGATTGATAAAATTAAAAACTAATAGAATTTCCATCAGAGGCCCTTTGATGCTAGTAATTCAATATGTCTATACCATAAGAAATAACCAAAGAAATATAAAATCTAAGTTTAGGGGAAATCTTTTAGAAAGTCTAGTCCAAACACCTAATTTCTGAATCTCATCTACAAAGTCCCCATGAACTGGCTGACCTACTGCTAATGACAGGGAAGGGTAACTTGTTTATTCTTTTAACAATTTTATCTAGCCTTGAAAAACTCTGATTCTTGAGCAGTTTTTCCTCAACATTAAGGCATAAACCTTTTACATGACATAGAGTTTTGGACCAGATATTATTTGTTACAGAGAGGCTTGTCCTATACATTGTAGGAAGTTCTTAGTTCCTGTCCTCCAACCACCAGACACTAGTAGTTCCTTCTGTTCCCCAGTTACAACAACCACATATGTTTCTAAACATTGCCAATGCCCACTACAGGGACACTGGCACACTGTGCTAAAAACAACTTGCCCTAATTCTAACTGCTTTGGCCAAATAACAACAACATTAACACTTGGCATTTATATATGCCAGGCACAATACTGAACACCTTAATCCTCAAAACCATGTCTATTATACAGTTGAGAAAATGGAAGCATAGAAGCTAATAAGCAACTTGCCTGAAATCATAGAGTTAATTAAGTGGTGGGTCTTTGATGTCATCCAAGGAGTTCCATTTCAGGGCTCATGCTCCTAACTTCAAGCAAGTCTGACTCAAAGCAATTCTAATTTCTTTTTCAAAGGACAATTCTTCAAATATTTGAAGACAGTTCTTATTATGAGATTCCTCAATATCCACCCAGAGCTGTCTCTCTTAAAATTCTTAATTCCGGTCAGGCTCGGTGGCTTAGCCTGTAATCCCACGCTTTGGGACACCGAGGTGAGTGAATTGCCTGAGCCCGCGGGTTCGAGACCCGCCTGGGCAACTTGGCGAGATCTCATCTCTACAATAAATCAAAAAAAATTAGCCGGGCATGGTAGCGCGCACCTGTAGTTCCAGCTACTTGGAAGGCTGAGGCAGAAGGTTCGCCGGAGTCCAGCAGGTCGAGGCTGTGGTGGCCGGGAACGGCCAGGGCACTCCAGCCTGGGCGACAGAGTGAGACTCCAACTCAAAAAAAAAAAAAAAAAAAAATTCTTAATTCCTTAGGCTGGCACAGCATCCAACTTCTTCACCTCCTTCCTCCCAAACATACACAACTAAAAGCAATACTTTGATGTACAGCAGAGTGGCTCTACTCTTCTATTAATTGAGGGGTTTTTTGGGGGGGAGGGTAGAAGATGAGATGATGGCAGCCACGTGATACTTATGTTTTAGATCTAGTTAACTGACAACCACTCCCCTCAGGTCTTTTTTATACATGATACTACAAAGCCATGCTACCTTAATGTATATTGGTGTCTTCTAGGCCTTACACATACTCCTAAAAAGTTCATGTAAATTTAGTCCAACAAACCAGTCTCAGAGATCATTTTGGATCATTTAGTACTGTATATTATTTACTCTCTCTCACTCTTCATTGTCGCCTACAAATTTGATAATTTGTTTTCTCCAGAGAGGCAATAAGACAAAGCAAAGAACAAAGCCACCTTTTCAGATCAATCAATCTCTGGATGGGGTCTTTCAAAATCAGAATTATGCTAATTAACTAACACAATTAACCAGTGGCTAACTTATTGTTCCCTCACTTTACACCCAGGGATACCAAAAATGACTTTACCAGGCTGGAGTGCAGAGGCTCAAACTCCTGGGTTCAAGAGATTTTTCTGCCAAAGCTTCCTGAGTAGCTGGGACTACAGGCACACACCACTATGCCTGGCTAATTTTGCTATTTTTTGTAGAGACAGGGTCTCACTTTGTTGCCCAGGCTGGTCTCGAACTCCTGGGCTCAAGTGATCCTCCTGCCTCAGCCACCCAAAGTGCTGGGATTACAGGCGTGAGCCACCCTGCTAAATTCAAATATATTACTGTGTATTGCTGCTAGTCTACTAACTGCCTCAGAGAAAAATCAAAGTTGGTCTGATGACCTATTTTTAACAAACCTATTCCAAATCATCTTTAATCTATTTTCTTCAAGTTAGTCATAAATTAATACTTTTGTGGAAGGGAAGGGTACAATCAGTGCCTACCTCAGGGCAGCAAACTACAGCCTGTGGACCAAATCTGGCCTGTTGCCTATTTTTATGTATGTGTGGAACACACACACATACACACACAAATTAATCCTTTTCATTTTTTGTTCCAAAATCTCCTGCCTGTTTCAAAACCAAGCCCAGAATCTTCCATCTTTATCAGTTCTTACAGTCTTATAAAACCTTCAAAGATTACAAATAACACCAATGATTTTAAGATGCTGCTTGCAATTCCTTTTATAAGATGTCTCAGCTGGCCCAGACAATTCCTTTAACTAGATGCACGCTTTAACTCTATACCAATATTGGTTTTCATGTCCTTCCTAGCAATGTTTGCTTTGTTATTTTTATTTTTGTTGGTGGTGGTGCTCTTCCTCTTTGACAAAGAAGCTTCAATAGCTAAGGAGTCTTTCTTCCCTCATCGTCATGCATTATTACACTTTCTCCATTACCTTAAATGTAATATAAAGAATCCTTTTGGTTGGTCTTGGCATTTTTCTAAAGTCTCGATTCATTTGAGCCCTAGTTTTCTTGATTTTTCCTAAGGATTTTTATTTTATTTTATTATGACAATCTTAGTTATTAGTTTTGTTTTGAAAGTAGTGTGCATATCTTTAAGGAGTCCACTAAGAATCTTTTTCTGTCAGAAAAATATCAAAATTACATTTTTATTTAACTCTCTAAGCCATTCTTTCTTTTAAGGGACACTTATGCTATGGAATCGTGTTGATATTGTCTCTAATCAATTATTTGAAAAACACAGATTAGTGAAATAATAATAATATATATATATACACACAAAACACTATGCAAGGCTTAAAATATGCTAAAGAAAACTATCTCATGACACAGAGAATGTTCATAATTAAGTTTCTTTTTAAAAATAGATTATGTAACTACTTACAGTAATATCTGAAAATCATTTAAAAGTACATATTTGTGATTTTATATTTTCACTTATACACAGAAAAAACAGGCTATATGCCAAACATTTAAAGTATTTTTCTTTGATAGTAGAAAAAACATATTTTTCTCTTTTCTGTGCTTACTAAATTTATATGATAAATATGTACTACTCTCACAATAAGATAGGCATTATTATCTTAAAAGAATCAACAAAACCAGAGGAAAGTATTCAACAAAGTATAAGATAAAAATAACTAGCTTGAGATTCTGCTTTCAGAACTCTATTACTATAACAAGCTTTAAAAAAACATTTCTGGACCCTAAACCACAAAAACATCAATACAAGATATCACAAATCTAACTATATAAGTAGATGACCATTCAAATTTCTGGAAATTAAATGGAGGAAATCACAAGAACTTCATTACATTTCAAGGGAAGGATGCTACACACTATTTAAATACATTAAAAACAAAGTAATTTTTAAATGCTACATTCAAAAAGATTCTATAAACGGATCAGTAGGATAGAGGTAAGGAAGACAATGGAAAAAATCTATTAGTCAAGATGCTTTAAACTGTTACAAAATTTCATAATAAAGTGAGTAATGTCACCTGTTAATATTTGAAATCTCACAGCAGGAAGTTATCTCTATTGAGAAATTCTGTCTGGTTGAAAATTAATATACACTAACCCCAAAACTTATCTGGCTTACTCTGTTTCAGTGATAGTATCTAGATCATCTATTCAGAGTCTAGGTTCTATAACCCTAGGGAGAAAGTCATTTTAACCAATTAGAGCTTTATCATTCATATACATTCAGTCCTGTAAAATATTATTATATATAAGGGGTTCAATTAATCCATAACTCATTCAAAAGTAAAAATATATTCAGTATTCAACTCCTTCTTTTAGAAAATTATTTCAATTATTTCATTTCTCTATCTTGAATTTTATTTTCTAATACAGCAAAAATATTATTTCAAAATTAGTCTCTCCTTAAATAAATTTTTATGATACCAATAAAAAACAATACTCAACACAATACATTCTTGAGTTAAATGAAATAAAAATAAAGCATCAAATCTATGAAAATAAAAACGCACTCCTTTTATTTTAAATAATTTGCCATTAAACTGACATATGATCTTTTACATTTAGAAATGTAGATGATCATAATGAAACAAAGGTCAAACATATCTCTCTCAATCTTTCTCTCATATTCATATATATATATATAATTATAACCCAGAGATATCACATAATAAATGAATACACACCTTCCTTTAGTAGACACACAAAAACAAGAAAAAAAAATTGAAATCAGAGTATAAAGGGACTCTGCTCTTTCAAACAATGCAGCACTGAAAGCCAGGTCAGCATCCTTGGGCATTACTAGGAAACTTTAGCACATCTGATATTTCCATCATCTTCAAGATTCCTCTGAACAATCAGAAAATTTCCCAGTCTCTCCTACCTCACCTGTCCACAGACTTCCTTTAGCTTCCTCCCTCTACTGTGTAATTATGCTGTTGCAGTTATTTAGGTTCTAAATGTTCAGAGATACAACCCCCTCTGTATATTAATTCAGTTTATTTTCTCACAGACACTGACTCAGCCGTGGGTTGTGCAGCACTGACGTTTCTAACCAAACAGCATCGTGTGAGCTGTGATCGTCCCATTTCTCCATCTCTGAGCAGTGATTGGATATTGTAATTGATAGACGGGCAGAATAAAACGCAGGAGATGAGGTCTTAGAGATATGTAGATATGTTGCCAAATGCCATCTGTAAAGCTAATTCTAGCTCTGCCAGCTTGCCAGGTTTTAGAAAACTAGGATGCAGCTAACTTTCTTTTTCCTTTCAGCATTGTACTGTGTGTACATTCCCGGCAGTAAAGCTTTTCTTTATAATTAAAGAGAAAATATTATCTGTACTTTAAGAATCCGTTCAAGAACTACTCTTTAAAACAACTAAACTTTTCCATTTCTAAACTGCTACTGGGGCTATGAAGTTACTTAAAAGGGAAACTGGAAAGCTCAGACTTTATGCAGTCTCAGAAGAAATGAGCATGCGTACTTCTCTGTGGGAATGAAACCTTGCGGCATAGTCTATACTGAATGTATGATGCATTTATCTTTAGTAACCTGAGCAGTCTGCAGATCTGAGTTTTATACAGTTATATTCTACCCAATTCAAATATTCAATAGCTTTTAGCATATTGTCTGTCTAGATATTTTAACCTTACGCAGAAAAGGTGCTCTTCTTTTTTAAATAGCAAAAACTCCTCTCATTCATAATCTAAAGAAAAGTTATCAAATACATTTCACCAGAAATAATCTTTTACATCTTCAGCAGGTTACCAAATCACTTTAATATAGATATTAACCATATAACTACTCACACAGAAACAAAGTTCAGTAATGTTTAAACTAATTGATTTATATACACCTGCAGAGATCACAGACACACTGAAGTCTACCCGTGTTCAGATTAACTTCTCTATCTGAAAACAAATGTTTAAAAAAGATATAATACCTATACATCAAAGCTACATTCAAAAGAAATGTTTGGAAAAGAAAGTACCTTATATCGTCGACCATTCCCAACACAAGGAAATGATAAATGTCTGAGATGATGGATATGCTAAATACTCTGATATGATCACTTATTCATTACATGAATTACAATATCACTATGTACGTGATAAAAATGTACATGTGTCAATTTTTAAAATCTTTAATATTTTTTTTAAAAAGATCAGAAATAAAATTAAATAAAGAATTAAATGAATTTTTTAAACATACCTTAAAGTTGTATTAGATAGAATAGAAACTATAAGGCAATGTCCACCAAACCCTCAAATGGTAAGCACACATAAGATAGTTACTATTACTGTTACTTTCATAAATAAAAAAATTACTCATCCTAGCCAGTAAGAAAAGGTGGGAAAATAAATAAATGAATAAAAAGAATCAGGCTACTCTAAAATATAGATAGAACAAAAAACACAAATGACTTTTAGATTACCTATAAAAACTGAACCAATAAAGTATGCTTATTTTCTTACTTTTTATAAATTTAAATCCCCAATTCTGTTTGAGGTGGCAATGTGCCCAGTTTAGAAACTATTTATTAGCCAAGCACAGTGGCTTACGCCTGTAATTCCAGCATTTTAAGAGGTTGAGATGGGAGAATCACTTAAGCCCAAGAGTTCGAGACCAGCATGGGCAACATAGTGAGACCTCGTCTCTACAAAAAAATCCAAAAATTAGCCAAGCATGGTGGCGTGCACTTGTAGTCCTGACTACTTAGGAGGCTGAGACAGAAGGATTGCCTGAACCCAGGTGGTTAAGGTTTCAGTGAGCCGTGACGTGCCACCGCACTCCAGCCTGGGCAACAGAGTGAGACCTCAACTGAAAAAAAGAAACTATTTATCATGTGAAGTGGTTCTAGCTAATGATTTATAAGCAGATACCTGCTGGAAATTTCTGAAATTTTTAATTTCCTATTATAAATGAAGCTCTATTCAATTGTCCCCTTCTCCCTTCTTCCTCCTCCTTGTCTAGAAGGTGAAAATGGTAGCTGGAGCTACAAAATCCATCTTGTGACCATGATGGGAAAGCCAAGAAAAACTGAGATCTTTTTACCCTAATATCCTTAAGAAACTAACAGCCATTGCCTGTCTCTGGACTTCCCATGTATAAGAAAAATAAGCCCTTAACATAAACCAGTGCTTAGTCTGGTTTTCTTTTACTCAAACATCCTTAAGATAAATACACGAGAATCAAAAAATGGATGAGAGTAGATAGAGGCATCAATAAAACAAAATCAGCTATGAATTAGTAACCTGAAGTCAGGTGATGGATAGCTGGAGTTCATTATACCTGTTATCTCAGTTTGCATTTATTTAAAATATCATAAGTTGCCGGGCTCGGTGGCTTAGCCTGTAATCCCAGCACTTTGGGAGGCCAAGGTGAGTGGATTGCCTGAGCCCGTGGGTTCGAGACCCGCCTGGGCAACTTGGTGAGACCTCATCTCTACAATAAATCAAAAATTAGCCGGGCGTGGTAGCGCGCAGCTGTAGTTCCAGCTACTTGGAAGGCTGAGGCGGAAGGATCGCCGGAGCCCAGCAGGTCGAGGCTGCTGTGGCTGGGAGCGGCCATTGCACTCCAGTCTGGGCGACAGAGTGAGACTCCAACACAAAAAAATTAAAAAATTAAAAAATTAAAATTAAATAAAAAATTAAATAAATAAAATAAAATACCATAAGTTATTTGAAAAAGAAAAATATGAAATTTGCTTAGAAATCCCAGCTCTGTCATTTATAATTTAGATGGCCTTTGGCAAGTTTATTAATTTTACTTTTTTCATTTGCCAAATAGAGCCAACAATACTATCCACAGAGCTTCACCTTCAGATCCACAAAGCCTTACCTTCAGGTAATCTCCTGAAGGTCCCTGCCAAAAATGTCTTCCATCTATCTAATACTCTAATCATCCAAGGATTTCCACAAGTCTCATTTTCACCGGCTCAAGCTGATAATGATTCCTTCTCTGAACTCTTATTTTTCAACTTAATACCATGGTTTAAGTTCTCTATTGTCCTCTAATTGCTCCATACATGAATATTAAAGCATTCCATAATAATACCTTAACAAAATTTTGACCCTCTCCTGAACTGAGGGAAAGTTCTCAATAATTACTTACTGATTGTAGGCTGGGCGCAATGGCTCACACCTATAATCCCAGCACTTTGGGAGGCCGAGGTGAGAGGATTGCCTGAGCCCACTGGTTTGAGCCCAGCTTGGGCAACTTGGCCAGACCACATCTCTACAATAAATGCAAAAATTAGTTGGGCAGGGTAGTGGGTGCCTACAGTTCCAACTACTTGGAAGGTTGAGGTGGAAGGATTACCTGAGCCCAGCAGGTTGAGGCTGCGGTGGCTATAAGCATGTCACTGCACTTTAGCCTGGGCGACAGAGTGAGACTCCAACTCAAAAAAAAAAAAAAGAGCCAAAAAACAAAATACTTACCGATTGTAACTTTTATTTTTTCTATTTTTTTTTAATTTTATCTTTATTTTAAAGATGTGGGGTACAATTCAGGGTTAGGTATACAAATGTTCATTATGCAGGTACCCTTGTTGAAGAGATGTGTGCCTGTAACTTTTAAAAATCCCTCAGCTAATTAATTTACTATCAATCCAAAAAATAACCTTTTTTAAAAGTTAAGTCATATATTCTTTTTTTTATTATCTGAAGTTATATGTTCTTAAGCACATAGGGACAAGAGGTCTCTGAAAGTTCTTCCTTGGGCAGATTTTCTGTGAATAAGGGTAAAATACACTCATTCAAAGAACTTTATGGTCTTTCCATTAAAAAGAAAAAAGGCAATTCATTGGTAATTGTTATTTTGCTTTAATGTTTTTTACTCAAACAACCTTAAATACTACTGCTGTCTACCTGAAAACAGCACCCAAAAGTTACTGATACTACAGCTATCAAGAAGAGCTATGATATTTATTATAGAAATGAATCAACAGCAATGAAAAAAGTACCGTAGCCGGGTGGGGTGGTTCATATATGAAATTTGGGAAGCTGAGGCAAGAGAACTGCTTGAGCCCAGGAGTTCCAAGATCAGCCTAGGAAACATTGTGAGACCATGTCTCTTAAAAAATAAATTAAATTAAAAATTAGCCAGATGTGGTGGTGCTTGCCTGTAGTCCCAGCTACTTGGGAGGCTGAGGCAGAAGGATCACCTGAGACCAAGAGGTTGAAGCTGTGGCGAGCCATAATCATGCCACTGTACTCCAGCCTAGACAACAAGGTGAGACCCTGACTCAAAGAAAAAAAAAGTACTGTAAACTTTCGTGCTGTTTGCATGTACCTTTATAAAGCAAACAATGGCTTGTTTTCACCCTTGACACCTCTTCATTATATAATGCAGTATTGTATCTCAGCCGAAAAATATCCAGAACTAAGAAAAATCCCATATAATACATCAGGGGGAAATATATACACACAGTAGATATAAATATAGTCCCACATTTAAAGTGATAAAACCAATACCTCTTGAATCTAAATGACAAAACAACTATTCATGAAACAGAGTAGAGTAAGAGAACTAAAGCCTCAGTTTAGATACTGACACACACACACACACACACACACACACACACACACACAAAATGAACAAACAAAGCAAACCAAAAAAACCACTCATACCATTTGTCATGTATTTATGAACTATAATAAAGTCAACTTAACATGAACATTTTAGACCTCATCACATTAAAAGTCCACAAAAAAGGTGAAAATCTTATCAAGAGACTTAAAAAGTAGCATTCATATTTTCTAGTTACAGTATATAGTTTTAAAGTACCTGAACTATCTTGTTAAAATTACAAAGAAGAATTTCAATATCATACTTTTTTTCTTAAAAGAAAGCTAGTATTCATTATCAGTGATCAGAAGAAGTTTATATTCAAGAAAGTTAATGTTCAATAACATCTCTTAAGTAATATTCATAAAGCAGAATTCTCTATGAAAACATGCTTACATACCTGTAATATGAGATTTATGAGTTGTCAACTAACATCTTAAAATATCAGATCACAAAGTATTTTAAATGAGATATTCCTCATTAATCCACATAGCACAAAATGAAAGTTTTTTAAAAATAATATATATAGATGAGCTAAAACTTTGAGATGAATTTCATTTCATGTATCAAACTTTAAATGAACCAGTAGAGTCATTCAGAAAGATTCATTTCCCCATCAGGAGCAAGATGACTACACAATATAAATTTACATAGCTAAAAAAGTATGGAGGCAAACACAAACATAAACCTATAAGTTATCTTGTGTAAGCTACACACACAATGCATTTAGAGCATGAAATGAATTCCTTTAGAGTTTTTAATACAAAGAACTAACCGTTTTGTCAGAGTTCCCAATTAAGTTAATTATGGTATTTATTCGTGGCATCAGCTAAGGAGATTTTAAAATTATTTACAGACAGAAATAAAAACTCAAATACAAATATAAAAAAATTAAGAAGAAATATTTCTCTAAAGTTATTTACAAAAAAGTACAAAAATTCACAATATTGTGTAAACGAGTCCCCACCCTGACAGGACTTGTCATAACCAAGTGCAGAAAGAAGTAGTCTTTATAATCAGTTTTAGCAGAGCTTTGATATGTGAAATACATATTTTCTACCTACCTTGAATGTTTATAAAGTTTACGAGGTCTACTATGCAATTTCCGATCCCAATTCTCTGGATCACTGGAGTTACTGTCATAGGGATGAGGCCGTCCTGCCATCCCACGTCAAGCCTCCTCACACTACTGCTCTGAAAGCACACGTGTAGCACCCATGACCTACATAAAAGAGCAGTGCTGACCTTTAAGTCTATTCCATGCAGAATAAAATAGTCACAAAATTGTATATACTTGTGTTATTGTGACGTGTTTTGAGTAATGAATAGATTATAAAATACTAAACATACAAAATGCCACAAATCAGATAAAAGTAAACATCAGAAGTCTTTTTAGGTACTATTCATTTGATTCGTATATTAAATCGGCTACCCTATGCAACAGCTTGGTAATATGCTATTAATATTTAGTAAATATACTTGAACATTTACTAAGTACCTTATGTACTGGAAAGATATCAATATAGTACCAAAAAGGCAAAAACAATTCCATAAAATTATATTTTTAGACAAAATTTCACTTAGAATGAACTTCTTAATTGCTAAAAGCTTAAGATGCTTAACAAAGCACCCAGTATGATTGAGTAACAATGGATATAACTGTAAATGTTAAAAGGCAACTGACATACATTATATACTATTTTGTAATGTCTGAGGATTTCTTAGTTTTAAAACTCCTCTGTGCCATACTCAGTAACATTATATTTGTCTGATTTCATGCATTCATTCAAGCACTTACTGGGCACTCACTACAATATGCTTAAGTGATTTACAAGATGCTAAAGCAAGTCAGACATTATTCTTGTGCTCAAAAAACTCATGCTAGTAAGGGAAAAAAAAAGACCTCTCTGGTTTAACACGCCACTTGCTCCTACATCTCTGTCCTACCTGCATCACCTCTACTCAAGTTCTTGCACTGTTTCCCCATCCTTCATCCCCACTAAATCTTATTGTTCTTCAGGAGTCCATCTTTTTCTCTCTTCTCTGCTTGCTGGATCCAGGGAGGCAGCAGACAAAATAGACATGAGGATCAAACCCTTGAGAACATCAGGATTGACATACTACATACAATCTCTGTTTCCACTGTTGTTATCTGAATTATTTAATAGGTACCCACATTCAGCAAAATCTATCTCATCATCTTGGTCTCCTACATCAGTAATGTCATCTCTATGTATACCAAGTCAAAAACTTTGAAGTCATCCTTAACTTCTCATTTCCCCAGTTCAAGTCTACTTCAAATTTTTCTTTTGATTCCTTCTGCCTCTTTACATTCATAAAAATGCTGCCTTCATTTAAGTCCTTATAATCTATCAATAACTGACCACCTTACCACCATTCAATTTTGTACTGGCTCCACTATAATCAGAATTATCTTCCCTTTTATTTTTTTTAAAGATGTGGGGTACAATTCAGGGTTAGGTATACAAACGTTGATTAAGCAGGTACTCTTCCTGATGAGGTGTGCCCCTCCCTCCCCTAGCAGTTTCCTTCATCAGCAATCCCACTCCCCCTCCCCTGGCAGTTTCCCACTACGGCCAATCCCTTTCTTATAGTATTATGATAATTGTTCAAGGTCCGCTTACGAGTGAGAACATATGATACTCTGTTCTTTATCTTCCTAAGAACTTTTGATGAACTTTTAATAGAAAACTTTCTATATATAAACTCCTTTCCATAGAAAGTTCTTGAATCCCCAGTATCTATTCCATAGAATTCGTTAGGCAAATGAAAGTCTATTGTTTAGATTCAGTAATCATCAAAAAATAATTACTGGACTACTGGAAACAAAGTTTCTAGAAAATATCTCACTGCTCATTACTATTTTTAGGCATGTCAGAAGTAATCTAAATTCAAAATAATCTAGACATCATCTATACAGAGACTGGAACCACTGGGCCTGTTGCTTACAGACAGGCAATTCAGGAAACTGTCAAAAGTCAACTGAGGAAAAGGTGAGTCATTACTTCCCCTTTTTCTGGCTATTACTGTCTAAAGGGGGCAGAATGACAGAATCTTCAGGATTACAGTAACATAACAAATAAGTGTTCCCTGGGACACTATTTCCAGAGAGTATCAATTAATGGCAATGAACTAGAGAGGGATTTTTTTTTAAAAAAAGATGGGCAGTATATAGAGACCATTTATTATATTTTTTACTACATATCAAGCTCTATAAGTTTAAATACTTTCTCCTATTTAAACCTGCGATTCTATATTATATCCTGCTTCATATATGAGGAAATCTTAGCGCTAAGATTAAAATCCCAGGCCAGGCGCGGTGGCTTATATCTATAATCCCAGCACTTTGGGAGGCTGAGGTGAAAGGATTGCCTGAGCCCATAGGTTCGAGATCAGCCTGGGCAACTTGGCGAGACCTCATCTCTACAATAAATCAAAAAATTAGTCAGGCATGGTGGCGCGTGCCTATAGTTCCAGCTTCTTGGAAGGCTGAGGCAGAAGGATCACCTGAGTCCAGCAGGTCAAGGCTGCAGTGGCCACGAGCATGCCACTGCCCTCCAGCCTGGGTGACAGAGTAAGACTCCAGACTCAAATAAAACAAATAAAATAAAATAAAGATTAAAATCCCAGTCGAACAGAGAGCCCATGCAGTTCCCAATGTACCAAGCTAGGTAAATAAGAATTGATACTTTTTGCTCTTTATTACTAAGGATATCACTTTAAACTTCAGCTCTCCTTAGCTATCTTGTGGCTTTGTCCATCCTATTGAGATCTTACTCTGTTTTAGCCCATTTTCTGTGGTTACAGGACTGGATAATTTGTAAGGAAGTCCAAGAGCATGTCACCAATATCAGCTGAGGGCCTTCATGCTGTGTATCCCATAATGGAAGGTGGAAAAGCAAGGGAGCTTCAGCAAGAGAGACAGCAAGAGAGAGAGCTCAAGGGACTGGGCTCTTTTATAATAGCCAGCTCTCCTGATAACTAAACTATTCTCGAGATAACTGCGCTAATCCATTTATGAGGGCTCCAATCAACTCTAACTAGGCTGTATCTCTTAGCATTGTTGCCTTGAAGATAAGTTTCTAACGTGAATTTTAGGGTACACATTCAAACCAAAGAGCGCTCTAATAGTATCATTACAAAAAAGCTTTTCTATTAATGTGAAATTATTTCTATCTCTCAAACTTTGCAAACAAAGTAATTCAGCAAAAAACTTTGAATGTTCTTGAAAGACCTAGTGAGTGAGAGGGAGAAGAGTGAAGAGGACAGAATCACATAGTGATCACAGGGCCCAGGCCCAAGGGTTGCCTTCAGCTGGATAAAAATCCAAATAGCCAAAGATGTGTATGGTAAAGCATGACCAGGAGGAAGCCAAGAAGACACCTAAGTCAGCCAAATTATCTAAGATTAACTTCTCTATGTGGAAAGAACTAAAACACTGGAGGAAAGATAACTCTATAGAGCAAATGAATTACTTGATACCAACATACAAAAGAGCAAACATCTGAATGTTCACAGAGTTAATTTTGTACTAACTATACAGATTTTTAGAGGGGCTTAGATAGAAGAAGAATACAGAAGGATTGAAAACTTGGAGATCATTTGATGAGTCTCCATCCTTAGGAATAAAAGAGATTATACTACCCAAAAAGCAGAAAATATATGATATGGATATAACCACCATGAAACTATTTATAATTTCCTCATGGTTGCTACTCTACCCTAAGTTTTCCCATGGAATGGAATGTAAATCCATAAATTAATTGCTAAGGAACTGAACAGCCATCTTTAGGAACATCAAGAACTGAGGGAGCTTCAGGGACTGAGTACTACCACAATAATCATGAAGAATAGATGCAATCAACTTTTAAAAGAAAAAGAAACAAAAAGAATAAAAAGAAACCTCTTGCAAATACAACCAAGTGAAATAATTGTGTATATCTACTACAGAACACACTTATTTAACCCTGGATAAACTATACAAAACAACTGCTTTTTTTAATTTTTGAGTTAGAGCCTCACTCCATCGCCCAGGCTGAAGTGCAGTGGCACGCTGACAGCCACTCCAGCATCAACCTGCTGGACTCAGGCAATCCTTCAACCTCAGCCTTCCACGAAGCCGGGACTAAAGGCACACGCTACCACGCTCCGCTAACTTTTTTGATTTATTTTAGAGATGATGTCACGTCAAGTTGCCCAGGCTGTTTTCGAACCCGTGAGCTCAGGCAATTCCCTCTCTTCAGCCTCCCAAAGTGCTGAGAATACAGGCTTGAGCCACCACGCCTGGCCACTAAACTACTATTTTAAAGTACTGGTGCTGGGTGCAATGGCTCGCATCTGTATTCCCAGCACTTTGGGAGGCCAAGGTGAGAGACTACTGCTTGAGCCCAGGAGTTTAAGACTAGCCTAGGCAACATAGCGAGACCTTGTCTCTACAAAAAATAAATACACAAAAATAAAAGCGCTGTAAAGTGCCCAAAAGCAGAAGAGTTTACGCTTCAAAAACTACAACTGGAAGGGACAAAGTCAAGAGTTCAGTTCAAAGTTTTTTTGCTGAGTGCCCTCCCCACATCCCTCACAAATATGGTGAAGGAAATCAGGCAGCCACATAGCTCAAAGTGGTAGAGGAAACTTGAGGGTTGCAAATACAGGTAAAAATTTAAGACAGATATACTGGGAGTGAAAAAATCATACTAGTGAGACCCAAAATCTGAGCATAAACTGCTAATCCCTGACTAACAGCTGAAATACACATGCATGGGAAATGAAGGGGGTTGGGGAGGGTTGGATGTCTGGAAAAAAAAGCAGGCAGAGACTACAGAGGAATCTACCCTTGAAAACAGGTGCTGGGTGCTGTGCCTCACACCTACATAATTCCAGCACTTTGGGAGGCTGAGGTAGAAGGATCACTTGAGACCAGGAGTTGGAAACCAGCCTGGTCAACATAGCAAGACCCCTGTCTCTACAAAATATAAATAAAAATAAAAAGGAAAGCTGCATGACATGAGCTCTATGAGTTTGATGTATTTCCCAAGCCCACACCTCTCAAGCAGCAGAGAGCTGATGCCCTTACTAGTTAGGGAGGATATCAAAAAACAGAGACAACCATCATCAGGTAAACTGAAAATTAGGAAGGCATTCCCAGAAGAAGAGGAGCTACAGAGAGGGTGAATTCAAAAATCTGAGTATAATCTCTCCCCAAATTCTCGGCTGATCACCAAATAATATAGGAATAGAAGAGCCTTCCTTCTGCTCCTCTCCCCCAGAAGAACAAGTGAAAAAATAAGTAGCTGGGAAAAGAAGTAAGCACAGTTGGCAGCTGCTATACACTGTAGGGTTAACAAGTTTGCAGCTTAAGTCCAGGCAAGTTAATAGTCACTAGAACAACAACAACAACAACAACCAATCCTCATAAGAACACTACAATGCCAGGTTTCAACCAAAAATTATGATATATGCTTAGAATTAAAACGCTAAAAGGCATTCAATAGAAACTAACTCCAGATGTTGGATTTAACAAACAAAAACTTCAAAGCATCTATTATAAATAAATTCAAACAAATAAATCAAGAGCTTTTTTTTTTTTTGAGTTGGAGTCTCACTCTGTCATTCAAGCTAGAGGGCAGTGGCATGCTCTTGGCCACTGCAGCCTCGACCTGCTGGGCTCAGGTGATCCTTCCGCCTCAGTCCTCCAAGTAGCTGGAACTACAGGCACACGCCACCATGCCTGGCTAATTTATTTATTTATTGTAGAGATGATGTCTCGCCAAGTTGCCCAGGGTGGTCTCAAACCTGCAGCCTCAGACAATCTTCTCACATACCCGGCCAGAACACAGTCTTAATGATTGTCAGAAAGGTATCTCAGTGGAGAGGTGAAAACTATCAAAAGAAATGGAAGTTCAGCTCTAGCTGAAAAGAAGAACTAAAATGAAAAATTAGCCAAGCACAGTGGCTTACGTCTGTAATCCCAGCACTCTGTGAGGCCAAGGTGGGAGAATCGCTTGAACCCTGGAGTTCGAGACCAGCCTGGGCAGCATAGTGAGATTTTTTTCTCTGCAAAAATAAAAAATTAGCTGGGCATGGTAGCACGCACCTGTAGTCCCAGCTACTTGGAAGCCTGAGATGGGAGGATCATTCTGTGTCCAGGAGGTTAAGGCTGTGGTAAGCTGTGATCATGCCACTGCACTCCAACCTGGGCAACAGAGTGAGAAGGAGGGAAAGAAGGAAGAAAGGGAGAAAGGGAAGAAGAAAGAAATGAAAGAAAAGAAAAAATTTGATGGGTGCAACAGCAGATGAAGAGGACAAAAAATAAAATCAGAGAACTTGGAAAAAACAGATCAGAAGAAACTACCCAATTCATAGAATGAAGAGCAGGAATGAAGAAAAAAGAACAAACTGTACCAACAGGTGTAAGAGTATCTAGTAAAACATGTAAATACTGAATACACACACAATTCATCTTAAAAGGATTACATAAGTGAAAGAAGGCAGACTCAAAGATTATATACCATACTATTCCACTTCTGTGACTTCTTGGAAAGACAAAACTATAAGGACAGGCCAGATGTGGTGGCTGACACCTATAATACCAGCACTTAGGAGGCCAGGCAAGAGAACTGCCTCAGCCCAGGTGTTGAAGACCAGTCTGGGCAACTTGGCAAGATCTCAGCTCTACAATAAATTTAAAAAAAAAATTAGTCAGGCTTGGTGGTGCACACCTATAGTTCCAGCTAATTTGGAGAGCAGAGGTGGAAGAAATGCCCAAGCCCAGCGGGTCCAGGCTGTGGTAGCCATAAGTGTGCCACTGCACTCCAGCCTGGGCAACAGTGTGAGACTGACTCAAAAAAAAAAAAAACCGAACTATAGAAACAGAGAACAGATCAGTTAGGGGTTAGGGCTAAAGTGACTACTTAGAGACAACACAAGGTAATTTGGGGGGCTAATGGAATTATTCTGCATCTTGATTGTGGTGGTGGTAGTTACACAACTGTATGATTTTATAAAAACTTACAAAACTGTAGACGAAAAAGAAAAATGGATAGTATTTAAATTTGAAAAAAAAAAATCAGAAGTGATTTTCAATTAATACAAAACTGCACCAAACATATTACATGACATAATTAAACCACTTTTTGGTCAAAACTCCAAATCCCACTGCCCCATTATCATCCCAAGCATACTTAGTCAATAACCACTCTCCCACTACCACAAACAACATACACAAACTTTTGATAATAAAAACTGGTGAGAACTTTTCTATTTCTGCCACAATAGTGAGTGGTGAAGAGGTTTTAGAATCAGAAAAAAACTTCTGTATGACTCTGAAAAACCTTCAAGACTCCAATTTCCTTAAATGTAAAACGAAGACAATAACACAATTCTCATTATCTATCATTACTTTATTTATTACTACTATAACCACCAGTCAAATTGTTAAACAGAATACCTTATTTAACAGTGCCAGGCACATAGTGCTGACTTTCTCTAGTGGGCTACCTAATACAAATCGTGCTTAATATTTTATTAGTTCATTACTAACTTTCCATTTGCTTTTTGAGGTCACAGAATATGCTATATGGTTAGTATAAAAAGATGAATATAATGCCATCCATATCCTGGTTTAAAAAAAAAAAAGCTGCCAGACACAGTGGTTCACATCTGTAATCCCAGCACTTTGGGAAGCGAAGACAAAAGGATTGCCTGAACTCAGGGATTCGAGACCAGCCTGGGCAACTTGGCAAGACCTCCTTCTCTACAATAAATCAAAAAATTAGCTGGGCGTGGTGGTGCATACCTGTGGTTCCAGCTACTTGGAAGGCCGAAGAGGAAGGATCGCCTGAACCTAGCAAGTCGAGGCTGCGGTGGCCATAAGCATGCCACTGCACTCCAGCCTGGGTGACAGAGTGAGATTCCGACTCAAAAAATAAATAAATAAATGAATAAAATAAAATAAAATTTAAAAAGCTAAAATGATCACAACTTGGTGACAGTTATTAGGAATAAGATTCCCACTCATTGAGTTTTTCTAATTTCTCCAGGGTACAACTAATTCTACCCTGTTCTATATTTCAAAAACAACCAGGCACAATGGCTCACTCCTGCAATCCCAGCACTTTGGGAGGCAGAGGCAAGAAAATTGGCTGAGCCCAGGAGTTAGAGATCAGCTTGGGCAATATGGCAAGACCTTGTCTCCACAATAAATCAAAAATTAGCTGGCTGTGGTGGCACATATCTGTAGTTCCAGCTACTGGGAAGGCTGAGGTGGAAGGATCACCTAAGCCCAGCAGGTCGATGTGTGGTGGTTCTGAGCATGCCACTGCACTCCAGCCTGGGTGACAGAGTGAGACTAACTCAAAAGAAAAAAAAAAGACCAGACATGGTGGCTCACGCCTATAATCCCAGCACTTTGGGAGAGCGAGGTGAGAGGATTGCCTAAGCCCACAGGTTGGAGACCAACCTGGGCAACTTGGTGAGACCTCATCTTACAATAAATCAAAAAATTAGCTGGGTGTTGTGGCGCGTGTCTGTAGTTCCAGCTACTTGGAGAGCTGAGGCAGAAGGATCACCTGAGCCCAGCAGGTTGAGGCTGCGGTGGTCGAGAACGTGCCACTGCCCTCCAGCCTGGGTGATAGAGTGAGACTCCAACTCAAAAAAAAAAAAAGGAAGAAAAAGAAAAAAACTTTAGACTTTTATAGGCTAATCAGAGTCATGTACACAATCACTAACAACAGCTTTAGTAATTAAACCAAAATCCTAATTCATTACTATAGGAACTATGATGCAAAAAGAATTATTTCACTGTTGGTATATAAGTAAATGATAATCTGTAAAAGAACAGATTAATCATTCTAGTGTCTGATCTCTATGAAAATTTCTTCATCTATTTTTATCAGAATATAATTCTTTATCCAACAGCTTAAATGTTTAAAACTTTTCTCTTTCGGATATAACAGCCTTCTTGCTGTATAACAAATTACACAAACCCAGTGCCTTAGAATGACATACACATATTAACTCAGCTTTTGTGAGTTAGCTGGGTCCCCTGCAAGGCTACAATCAAGGTGTCAACCATTACTAGGGCCTCATCTGGAGGCTGGACTGGGGAAGGATCCGCTTCCAAGCTCACTCAGATTGCAACAATTTATTTCCTTACAGCAGTAGGATTCAAAACCAACAACAGAAAGATAGCAAAATGAAGTCTTTGTAATGTAATCATGAAAGTAACATCCTGTCATCTTTCTGATATACTTTTGGTTAGAAGAAAGTCAGATTCTGCTTACACTCAAGGGCAGAGGATTTTGCAAAGGCATAAACACCAGGACATAGGGATCATGGGAACCATCTTATGGTTTGTCTGCCATATTGCCCAATACATTCTACCTGTGTATCACTAAGTTTTAAGGTTTTGCTCAGCCCTTGTTTTAATTATACATACTAACACACTAACACACACTGATACACAATGAATTCACCACTTTTCTTGCCTTGACATGATATAAAGCACTATCTGTCATAGCAAAACTCTAGACCAAATCTAAATGTTCATTAAGTGAAATGGTTAAAAATCTGCACAGAAGGCAGGCCCAATGGCTCACGCCTATAATCCCAGCACTTTGAGAGACCAAGGAGGGAGGATTGTTTGAGTCTAGGAGTTCAAGACCAGCCTAGGCAACACAGTGAAACTCTACAAAAAAAAAAAATCTGCTCAATATAACATGCAACCAGTAAAAATGAGACAGATATATACATTATATAGATATATATAATATGTAGACACTATTCCAAAATGTATTACTAAGCTAAATAGCAAGATACAGATATGCATTATGTCTTCCCCTATTTATACACATCCAAACATATTCACTCATGCTTATATATGTTAAGATGATGTCTACAAATATCACATATGCCTCTGAGGAAATGCTGGAACAAGAGGGAAACTTACTTTTCATTGTGTTCCCCTTACATTCCTTCTACTATTTGAATTTTTTTTTTTTTTTTTTTTTTTTGAGTTGGAGCCTCACTCTGTCACCCAGACTGGAGCGCAGTAGCTGCTCCCGGTCACCGGCAGCCTCAACCTGCTGGGCTCAGGTGATCCTTCCGCCTCAACCTTCCAAGCAGCTGGAACTATAGGCATGCGCTACCACGCTCGGCTAGTTTTTTTGATTTATTGTAGAGATGAGGTCTCGCCAAGTTGCCCACGCGGGTCACGAACCCGCAGGCTCAGGCAATCCACTCACCTCAGCCTCCCAAGGCGCGGGATTACAGGCTGAGCCACCAAGCCCGGCCTATTTGAATTTTTGACATACTGTTTTCATAATAATATTGGGGGGAAGTCTATAATATTTGGATGTGGTACTGTTATAGAACTTTTTTCCTTGTTTAATTTGACTGCTTAAGTGTAGTTTTGCAATTTTTTTGGATTGCTTAAATATGCACTAATATACACTAATGGCATATTTTCTGCTGTATGTCCCCCACTAGACTTTAAGATCCTTAGGGCAAAGAACAAAGTATGATTAATGTTTTTGTCCCCACAGCTTAGTACAATTGTATGTAAGCTTTTACAAAACACTGAATTAACTAAATTAAGATGAAAGAAACTGAGGGACATTTCATTTCCTAAAATTCAATAGTGCAGAGGAAATATAAATTACAAAGATTTATAAGCAGTCTTTTACTTCCAGTTGTTTATCTTGAACAAATATTATCATATAACTATACCCACAATTTAGTTATGGCAAAGAGCACCAATTATGTGGATCTCACTCTTAAAACAAGCAAAAATTACAAATCAATTTCTAATGCTCTCAGGAACTACAAAGCAAAGCAGGTATAAAGAAAAGAAAGTAGAACAACCCTAGAAACATTTTTCAAAACAGTATCAAATGAGCCCTAAATGTTTCCAAAATATTCCTCAAAGATGCTGTGTAAATCTCACAGATGCCTGAGTTGTTACTGTGAATAATTTTTTTTTTTTAATTTAAAAAGTTGCCAGGTGTGGTGGCTCACACCTGTAATCCCAGCATTTTGGGAGGATGAAGTGAGAAGAATGCCTGAGCCCGCAGGTTTGAGAACAGCCTGGGCAACTTGGCAAGAGCTCATATCTACAATAAATCAAAAATTAGCTGGGCGTGTTAGCATGCGCCTGTAGTTCCAGCTACTTGAAAGGCTGAGGCAGAATGATCACCTGAGCCCTGCAGGTTGACACTGGGGTGGCAGTGAGCATGCCACTGCACTACAGCCTGGGCAACAGAGTGGGACTCCAATTCAAAAAATTAAAATTAAAAATAAAATTAAAAGCCGCGCTCGGTAGCTCAGCCTGTAATACCACGCTTTGGGAGGCTGAGGTGAGTGGATTGCCTGAGTCCGCGGGTTCGAGACCCACCTGGGCAACTTGGCGAGACCTCATTTCTACAATAAATCAAAAAATTAGCCAGGCATGGTAGCGCACGCCTGTAGTTCCAGCTACTTGGAAGGCTGAGGCGGAAGGATCGCCGGAGCCCAGCAGGT
>CAUYQG010010584.1:0-16228 GCA_963574415.1 Tarsius wallacei
CCCCGTAGGGTTCCCACTCCCCCAGGGCTCCCACGTCTGTCGGGCAGCAGCGGACCTCAGAGGCTCCCACGTCTGCTGGCCCACAGCGGACCCTGCAGGATTCCCATTTCTGTTCGACCGGCAGGAATCTCGAACACCCTCCCACCCGCCGCTCGGTCAAGTGCTCTCTGTCGGTTTTAAAAATTCCTAGCGCGAGGTGCCTTGACCCCTCGGTTCTCCAGGAGAACCCTGATTGTGCCAAACCTCTGTGACGACAGACTTTGCCACAGCCACACTTCTCGGACAGCCAACTCTTCGGGGGACACCCCGTCTAGTCCACCTGTCCCACCATGGGAGGCTCGTCATCCCTGCCGGCCAATTCCCCTGTTAAATGCCTCTTAAACAATCTCTACACTCTCACTCCCCCCGATATCAAACCCAAACACCTAATTCACCTCTACACACAGGATTGACCAACATATCCCTTAGATAACAAAAAACCAGTGGCCACTCAAGGGTCCCTAAATCCCGATATTATCTGGGACCTATATAATTTCTGTAAGCGTTCAAGACAGTGGGTAGAGATTCCTTATATTCAGTCTTTTTCTCTCCTCCATAAACACCCCCACTTTTGCTGTAATTGTAATCTCTCTGATCTTCACCCCAGCTCATGCTAACAACCGCTACCCCCTCCACAACTCCTCTTCCTCCCATTGTCCCATCTGCATCTGTCTCTCCTCCTCCAGACCACCTACTTCTGCTCCAGCAGCTCAATCACTGCACCCTCCCCTTCCAATCACTCCCCCATGCAGTCCCCGGGTAACGCAATCTAAGACCTTACTTGTGTGTGTCTGTTGCTTTAAATCTGCTAAAAAGCTGGTTGAGTTATTGTGCTTTGTTTAATGGTACATGTCGTCTTTTAAAAACTTGATTGGCACATGTTTCTTTATGTCTCCCTTTATTTGTGTGTTTTCTCCCAACCCGTTGGCAATTTCTGCCTTTGGTTGGTAAAGTTGTGGGAAAATTGCATGCTGCGTTTATGAGGTGCTACCGGTTATCTTAAATTCTTTCCGGGGACCATGCCCCCTCCCTTCCTTAGCCTGTGTTCTCCTTCATAAATTCTGAAGGAGCTCATTCTAATCCACCTTTTAAAAAATGTAGAAATGTCTCTTATATGCTACTTAGCCTTTTACTAACTCAGTGCAAGTTAATGCCAGCCTTGGAAAAATAATTTTATAATCTAATCTTTCTCTGGTAACTAAGGCAATGAATAGACTGTTCTTTTCAAATGCTAAAAGCCAGGTTAGTTAATCAACTGCTTGTCCCTATAAAAAAAACTGTTGGGAAGTCTCTCAGAGTCGTATAATGTATGCTGGGTTGCTGCTTTATATTGTAATGCTAAATAACACTGCTGCTTGCTTTTTTTTTTGGCTATGCCTAACTAGCACACCTCTTACGAGACTGGTAAACCTTTAAATGTTAAATACTGTGCAGGACTTGATAAGGCATGGGAACTGGCCATTCCCCCACCTAATTAAGTCACCTTGTAAGTTTAGTATTTCACCGAAGGGACAGGTCAAATACTAGGCACACTCTGTGGAGCATAGAGTGAGGCCTAATCACTTTCATTTAGTTGTCCACGTCTTACAACTAAGGTTGCTGTTTGGTAATTCATGAGGATTTTTGGCAATTTTGCCCATTGATAATTAGAAATAAGTAGGAACAGATCATTTTACATCTACGTGATCTGTTCACTCTAAAAGGTTTTTGTACCAGGCCGTTTTTGTAGACATCATTAAAAAGTCGTGGAGTAAAAGAAAGGGGCTTCAAGAAAAGATGAGAACACTCAGCCTGAAAGGAGCCATTAGGGTTCTAGGAATTCCTGACATTACTGTTTACAGGATGGAAGTGAGAATAAACAACTTGGACAACTTGGATAGGTGCTAAGGTAGCAGGATACACACTGAATATTCAAAGGAATCAGATGCTTCCCACACATCTTTGAGCTTCATGCCCATCTGCTGAAGGCGCCTCTGCTTTTGCTGGAGGAAAGAAAAGTGTTTAATTCCCCCTACGATAAGTAGTGGCAGATGGGATGGATGGTCTGCCCACCTTGCTGACAATGCCTCAGGGTGCTCTGGGCTTCTGATGAGTCACATATTTTCCAGGGTGTGTTTTGTGGCAAGAACACATGTCAGGAGAGCGGGTGCCAATGCACGATGATACACTAGCCTCCAGAGATGGAAATTTATTTATTCCAGTAAATATTAACTTACAAAGGTGAAAAAAAGTTTAGGTCTACCCTCTAACTAATATTGCTAACGGGGGTTGGGAGTGAATGTCTCAGACTCAGTAGTCGCAAGTGATGACAACAACTCTCAAGTCAAGAAGACCCAGAGGAGGCTTCAAGACTCCCTGAGGTGGGGGAGCAAGTATGAATGGCCCTGGAGGAGGCCCTCAGGACCACCGATCAACTGTCCCATATTCCTTAAGTGGGAAGAAGAGCTTCCCAGATTATGGCAGAGCTTCCCAGGACTAGCTCCTCAGCCTGACAGGAAAAAGAGATGGTCTTCTTTATCTACTGTGACTCATTTGAGTCTTCAGTCCTTTTTTAAAAAAAAACAAACACACAGCTTTTTAAAACACCTGTTGGAAATGTACTATAGTTATGCAAGATTTCAGCATTGGGGGAGGATGCGTGAAGGGCACATGGGACTTCCTTGCACATTTCTTTACAGCTTCCTCTGAATCTCTAATTATCTCATTGTAGAAAGTTTTTTTTTAGAAGTCTGTTAGTGCATTAGGTACAAAATAAATAATAATCGTATTAAAAGAATCTGCCTTCAGTTAAAATTACAAGTACTGGATTAATGTTTGTCCTGGGGGTGTGTTTTGCCTTAGATAATGTTTTGAAACTCGCCTCATTCATACAGTCATTCATTTTTTATTGAATTCATTCATTCGCTAATTTTTTTTAAACATTTCCTTTTAGAGGCAGTGTCTCAATATGTTGGCCAGGCTGGATTTGAACTCCCTCGCTCAAGTGATTCCCCTGCTTCCACCTCCCAAATAGCTGGGACTACAGTCGTGCATCACCATGCATGGCACATTCACTGAATATTAATTGAGCACCTGTTGTATGCTGTGGCATTGCTGTAGGTGTTGGGTATAGAGTGCTGAGTGAGAACACAAGATTTTGTCCTTATGGTTCTTATAGCTTAATAGGGAAGACAGCCATTAAAAAAAAAAAAACTCAAAAGAAATGCATAGTTATCATTATGATAAATACTTTGAAGGAGTGGTAAGTGGTGGAATAATAAGTCCTCTGGAATTCTTATAAGGACTAAACGAGGTACCATATGTAGAATGATTTTTTAATGTTTTTTTTTTTTTTTTTTTTCTGAGTCAGAGTCTCATTCTGCGCCCAGACTGAAGTGTAGTGGCATGATCATGGCTCATCACAACCTTGACCTCCTGGGCTCAGGCGATCCTTCCACCTCGGCTTCCTAAATAGCTGGAACTGTAGGCCTGCACCACAACGCCTTGCTAATTTTTAAAATATTTATTTATTTATTGCAATATTGTCTAGGCTAGTCTCAAACTCCTGGCCTCAAGTGATCCTCCTGCCTCTGCCTCCCAAAGTTCTGGGACTATAGGCATAAGCCACTGTGACCAGCCCTGTGAAATGCTTTTAAAGCTCTTTACAAATATTGACAGTCATTAATATTTGATGCAAACATGGAAGTTTGTTTTCTTTGAAATTCAATCCTTCAAAAAGTGTCCCAGTCACCAGCAGTTTGCAGTCTTGGGCTGAACATTCTTTCCCTACCCGCTTCCCTAGGATATCTAGATGCCACCTGCCTGCACACTCAGGCACATACATGCCTCCCACCTCGCCATCCACACAGCCCAAAGCACACACTGCACTGTAGTTATATCTGGCACAGGCCCCTGAAACATTGGCCCTGGATTCTCTGAGCAGCTGGCTTCCCTTACAGATTATTTCAGGACAGCCGGGAAGGTTGCTTCTTTGGAGGGCCTGCTAGCATGGCGCTGGGGAGGATCCAAGGGCTTTTGAGGAATCGCCAAGTTCAATTTTCAGAGAGCAGCACATCTGCTGACACCAGCGTCTACAACCAAAGGAGACATTTGACTCACTTTCCTGTCCCAGAAATCCCGTGTCTTTCATGTGACCAGAGCCACTCACGTTTCAAGCACAGTAATGGTTCTCAACACCTAAGCTGAGCAGCATGTGGGCTGGACATGTGGGTTGACATACGAAACCCAGATTTTGAGGAATGATAGGATGGGGGTAGTGTCAGTGGTGGAAGACACATTTGGCAGGGCACACTTGGAAACGGATCATCAGACAAGAGCCACAAGAGTAAAACAAGAATGTTTTGCAGATGCAATGAGCAACTTCATGTTGGGAGGGGGGAGACTCAAAATTACTCTGAAGTTCATGCTATAAATGAAGAGGAAAGAAAAGGGAGAAGTCAAAAGATGGGAAGGGAGGGATGATGAGTTTGGTACTGTTGAGCTTGAAGCACTGGACACCATCAGATAGAAGCGTCCAGAACACAGCTGGCAATTCATGCCTGGAACCTCAAGAAGAGGCTGAGATGAAATGCCATCAAAACAGAAGAGGCTGTTGAATTGAAGTGATGGGAACAATCAAGTCAGGTGATGATTGATTTCAACTCTACTGCTCCTCCCAAGCCCAGCTCTTGTGTTACAGAGTGACCCATTGCCACATCCTTGCTCCCTACATCTCCACCCGGATCCTGCATACCTGACTCCCACAGGACCCGTTTCCCTACTGTATCTGAGGCAGAGATGGAGACACAACCCCACATGGAGGACTTTTGACAAGATACTGAACTCTCCTTGCCTCCATTTCTCATCCAGAAATGGGGATGATAGTAGCTCCTTCCTCAAAATGTTGTGGAGTGTATTCACATCTTGAACACAGTATCTGTTAGTGCTCAACAAAGGCCAGTTATTATTAACAGTTGGAAAGGAGCGAGAGATGGGATGTGCACAAAGGAAAGATCGCCGGCTATTTCATTCCAATGTTACATAACAGTAGCAGTTTGGTTGAGTTTATAACTGTTGACTAATAAAATTCAAGACACCTCAAATTCAAAAGCACACATACGACCTTTGTGTATATCCACATGTGTGTAAAAGCATACAAATGTGTGAACATATACATGCACACACACATATGTCTCAGTTCTTCAGGAAAACATTGCTCCTGCTGTTTTTCCTTGTTATAATTATTGGAAGTGTGTCTTTCCACTAAACTGTAAGCACCATGATGGCACGGAATGTGTGTCTCCTTATGCACGCACCACACATAGAAGGCAATCAATGACGATAGATCAGTGGATTGATGATGGATGGCTGGATGGATGGGGAGAGAAGGTAGTAATAAGAATGGCATCAGAACATTCACTGCAGAGAAAGGCCTGTCTAGATAAATATCATTCTATCATTAAATAACTTGAGGGAAAAGTAGATTGGCTGACTTCCCTAATCACCTAGTAGACTTTTTAAATGAATCATGGATACATCAGAATGGATTTCTGGATCATAAATATGTGATGTAAAATCTAAAAAGGAAGAAAAGAAAAATTTTAAAAGATCCAAGCAAACATAAGTTTCTCCTAGCCCTGCTCCTTTCCAATTTTATGTGGGAGCCAACTCTCTGAAAGGGTGTGTTAAACTCAACCAACTCAACTGCAGCAAATATTTAGAGTACCAAAAATGTGTGTGGCATTACAATAGCAGAGTGTGAAATTGGCAAGACATGTGCCGCTTAGGAGTCATAGTGTTCTAAGAAATTCAAACATATGAGGGGGGATCCCCCAAAAGAGTGTAATTATACTTTGGAGGGTGAGCCTCTTGTAGTACAGAATTCCCGCACTAAATTAAGTGTTCTAGGAACCCATTGGCATCAGTGTACCAGCTAACGTTGTGAGAGGCTGCATTTGGCTTCAGTGAATTTTTTGGAAGGAAATTCTTTCAACATGTTTGCCCATTCATGATGGGTGATTTACAAGTGCACCTGCATACACCATGCTAAATGTTCAGCAGTTTTTGACAAAAATGGCATGACCCCTATGCCCCACACTCCCTATTCACCTGATCTCACACTGAGCAAATTTTTTGTTGTTTCTGTAGATGCAAAAAGTCCTCAAAGGGAAATGTTTTGCCGATGTGGAAGAGGTGAAACCAAAAAAAAAGAAGACACACTAAAAGGCATAAAAACGTATTAGTTCAAAAACTGTTTTGAGCAGTGGAAAAGGCACCTTGATAGCTGCATTGCATCAAATGGAGAGTACTTTGAAGGTGATTGAAGTTTAAGCATGTAAGAATAAATAGACAATTCGTTATAAATAAATTCCAGGTGTTTTACCCCCCCCATATTTTAAGAATTTGCATTTTCAGTAATGGACATTTATTGAAGTCTAGGTTTCAAACACTATTCTAAGCACTTTTCAAAGCTGATCTCATTTATTTTATTTTATTTTGTTTTTTTCAAACAAAATTTATTAGAGAAATAAGTGATAAAAAAAAAAAAGCGAGACGTGCCACTGACATGGGCAAAAGAAAACACTGCAAAGCTGATCTCTTTTAAACCTAACAATGACTTTCTGAAGTAAGCATCAGTGATCACCATTTTATATTGAGGAAGTTGAGGCACAGAGAGACTAAGTGTTTAGCCCAAGATCACACAGCTGGTCCTCAGGAGCCTGTACTATTTACTACTACTCTTTATTCTTTCTTTGTCAAACATCTGGGATAGAGTGGGAGACATGTTCAAAAATTAAGTGTGAAAAATTTGTCTCATCTTCTTTTAAGTTTTTCTAGAATTTAAAATAATCTGTTTGTTTTCAAAAATCACACAGCCTTCTTGGACCCTCTGAAAAAAAGTCATTTTGGAGAATGTGAGTGCAGAATAGAACATTGACCCCCAAATATTTATTTTTTCATTATTTCTGATTGTATCAAGAATGGTCAGATGGAAATTGATCCCTTAAAATGTATATGGGTTTCATCTTCTGGCACTTGGGATGACCACATCCCAATGAGTCATTCTAAAATGAAACTAAAGAATAACATAATTGACATAGGCACAGAACTAAGATATCTCATCATTGGTTGAGGTGTAGACATCTCCAAAATCAGCCTGAAAGCCTTGAAGTAGGAAAAGTAGATTTTTAAAAATCTGAGCTGAGCGTGGTGACTCATGCCTGTAATCCCAGAACTTTGGGAGGCTGAGGCAAGAGGATTGTCTGAGTCCAGGAGTTTGTGACCAGCCTGGGAAACACAGCGAGACCTCATCTCTACAATAAATCAAAAAATTAGCCAGGTGTGGTAGCATGCACCTGTTGTCCCAGCTATTTGGAAGGCTGAGGCAGAAGGATCCCCTGAACCCAACAGGTTGAGGCTGTGGTGGCCGTGATTGTGCCACTTCACTCCAGCCTAGGCGACAGAGTGAGACTCCCGCTAAAAATACACAGAAGAACAAAAAACTGAGTTAACCATCTAACATAAGGGTTCTGTTCCCAAGAAGGTAAAAATGGAACCTAGTTAGACAACTAGAAAGCTCTCTTCCCCCCTTACTATGATGGTTTTTAAATATGACTACAAATTCTTGAACACTCCACTGAGAAGTGGCTTTTGTGTCCCACCCCTGGAATCTGAACTGACCTTAGTGACTATTACAGCTATTGGAATGCAGAGATGGTGACCCTGCAAGACTTCTAAGACTAAGTCACAAAAGGTCATGCAACCTGCTTTGGCTTCCACTGAAACACTCACTCTCTTGATGCCCTTTCTGAGATGCTCCCTTTTGAGACTGGATTCCTATGCTGTGAGCAGCTCAAGTCATACTGGAAAGCTGTAGATTGTCAGTCCCAGCTAAGCCCAGTCTTTGCGTCAACCCAGCTCAGGCACCAGACATGTCAGTGAAGGAGCCTCCAGTGACTCTAGTCCCCTGCCATAACATCACCTGCATTGCCTTAGTGTCTTTGAGATGTTGAGAAGCAGAGACAAGCCGTTCCCAAAGTGCACTGCCCAAATTCCCAACCCACACAATCCATATATCTAATACAATGGCTCTTTTAAGCCACTAGGTTTGGGAGTGGTTTGTTGTAAAGCAATAGAAATCAGAACACCTCCAGAAGGAGGCAATTGCTTCTGGATGTTTCTATCCCACTCTGATCCTGTGTCTATACTTCTTATAACTTTGATTAGCCAGGATATGATGACTTTTGATACATGTTGATTGAATGAATTGCTTATATATAGATTTAGAACTCAAATGTTTTTTCATTTTTTCTTTATTTTTATTTTTTTTGCAGAGACGGAGGTCTCACTATGTTGCCCAGGTTGGTCTCAAACTCCTGGGCTCAAGTGATCCTCCCAAAGTGCTGGGATTATAGGCATGAGTTACTGCACCCAGCCAAGACTTATATTTTATTCTACTTACTTGATGATGTACCTATCTACTCTGCTAGATTGCAAATGCTAAGGCAGAAACTATTTCTAAGGCCACATAGTAGATGTTCAGTAGAACTCTGTGGAATTGAACTAAATTTACAATGGATGGCTTTGGGGCTTTGTTTAAGAATATACAGGGGTGGCTTTAGTGTCACCCTGTGACACTGATTGCAAAGCTTTGGTATATTTTATTTTTAGGGGAAAGCAAATAGGTTAAATAGTTCTATCCCACCCATTGAAAAAAGTGAGTCAGGAAAAAGGAATGCCAATCATAATTCAATCATCGACATAACTTAGGTTTATAACCCAGATAACATCATCTCCTGGAGCTGACCAACAGGCCCTGCCTGGGCGCACACGCACTGGAGGTATCTGGCCCTGAAGAGGAGTGAAAGGCATTTGGTAGCCTGAGCTCCCTTTTGGACACTCCCTGAAAGTCAACAAGTGCTCCCAATAAGTACAAACAAGAAATGCTAGGTACACAGACTGTGGCTTGGTCTGTAGCTATAAAAGAAGTCTGAGCACAATGACATGACCCATAGCTTCTCGATGGTCCCGTGCTGCTGGGCATATAATTTTCAGTTCCTGAAATTCCATAGCATATGTATCAGAATAAGTATGCTTAGTCATGCTACAGTAACAAATAGTCCCAAATCTCAGAGACTTAACCCAACAAAATTTATTTCTTACTCCCTACCGGTCTGACATGGGTCAGTGGGAGGTTCTGCTCCCTGTGGTCACACAGGTAACCAGGCTGAGAGAGGCTTCATTTCAACATATGCTTTTAATCACTGAGGCAGGAAAAAGTTATATGACAAATCACACATTGGCTCTCAAAGCTTCCACCAGAAGTGACACATGTCACTTCCACTCATATTTTATTGGCCAAAACGAGTCATGTAGCCACACCAGATTTCACCCAAATGGAGAATTTCAGCCTACCATGTGCTGAGAAGAAGTCAGAATATGGTAAATAGCCTGAATGACCATTCAAGGTGTGTACATGCCTCCCTTCCTGCGGAAATGCAAATATTCTTGGCACAGGGATTACACATTTCCCACCAACCGCCATTAGGGACCTCATGGGGGTTTTTACACCATATTTTTCTTGAGAATAAGTCTTGATGTGTTCAGGAAAATACTCCTAGAGATCAGAAGGAAACAGTCAGTATGTGACTTAGCTCATGTACAGATAGGGGTTATTAGATAATTCCAGGAGGCTGCCGAGCAGCACACAGAAAAAAAGAAATTTCAGTTGAGGAGGGAAAAGACAATGACTTTTTAAACTGCCTAGTCCTGATTCTGTCCCTAATTAGTTAGAAGTTCTTGGACACAACCTTCAACTTCTCAGAGCCTTAGCTCCCAGCCAATGTGCCGAGGCTACTGGAGGATTTTATTTCTAAGTCAGAGGCCATTCCACCAACATATAAAATAATCAGACTTTTACAGACCAGAAAACACACACATACAAAGAGAGAGACAAATAGAGAGAGAAATATGTCAAATCACTAGCATGGATGCCCGTAGGGAGAACAGTCAATGTACAGTACATTTTAGTGGGGAAAAGATGTCATCTTCTAACCTCCCCCTCCCCAGCTCACTGCTCCCTACAAGGCTTTCAGTCCTACAGGATTTACACTGGGGTCTTTGAAAATGGCAGGCCAGGTCTCCAAACATTTCTAGTGTCAATGTAATAAAGAACAAATCTTCAATCCAGGTGGAGAGGGAGAAGAGCTCTCTCTCTTTTACATCTAGAGCTGCCCTTGAAAATGTGAGCTTATTAACCTTGGCAGAGATTGGGGAAAGAATAAGGGGCTCCTAGGACAAAGCTTAGCTGAGAGCAGCTCTAGGGGCAGGTTTTATTAGCCATATACCCTCTTCCTCCAGGAATTTTATGGGGTGCTGTCAGACAGACGCAGAAGCCGCCTGACGGCTCGGCATCGGAAGGCCTTGATTTGAGAGCACATTCTCTGCAGGGTCTTGATGTATTAAGAAGACAGGCAGGAATTACTTATTCCTCCTGGTGTATGATCTCTCATTTTTCTTCCAGCAGAAGTGGGGAATGGATTGCTCTGAGATTTGCAAGCTTCCTGAGCATTCGGGAGGGTGGCAGTTAGAATGACAGTAATGACTTAGGTCTCCTCCGAGGGTGGCTTCTTCATTACCAAGCCCCTCTACCTCTCTGCTTCCTGCTCTGTCACAGCTGCATGCCCTGCAGCTGGTCTGTCTCTTTCTTGGAGAGCCTGTTAGCCACACCTGACACTTCCTCAAATGGGACACAGACCAGAGCAAACCCTACTGAGTTCCTTTCCCCTCCCTCCCTGCCAGCACACCTGCACGTACACACATGTGTGTACACGGACATATGAGAGAGGACTTGCCTTAAAAGAACACTGCAAGCAATCCGAGGAGTGAAGAAGAAATGTAAGGAGACTTATTACAGCTGGCCCCACCCACTTACATCTGTGGAGGAGGGAGGAGTCAAGCCTATTGAGGAATCATATGTACCAGGACTGGAAAGCTCTGATCTTCATGGTCCACGCACAAAGACCCATATCATTGTCACATATTCCTGTAAAAATCACATTTGAAAGTGACCATCTGCCACTGTAAGCAGCAATGCAAAAGAATCCCACAGATGTCATGCTGAGCAACGAACAGTAGACACAAATAAGCGCTGCACACAATTGTCAATGTAAAATGTGGGGGGCATTTCAAAAGTCATGGTAGTGTTGGCCAGGAAAAGACTCGAGGGACTTCTGAAGTATTGTCATGTCCTAGCTCATGATCTGGGTGCTGGTTATGCAAAAGTATTCAATTTGTAAAAATATATCATTTTTCTGCATGAGATTATAACAAAAATCTGACCTTGTCATTCTCCTGCTTCAAAGAGTTCCTGGGTGGGCTGTTATCTGCATGACAGCTTTTAAATACCCAGCTCAGTTTTTACTTGCCATGTTGCCTTCCTTGACTCCCCTCAGTTATTTAAAAAAAAACCCAGTTATAACACTGGCTCCATCATGTGGCAACATGTCTGATCTGTGTGTTTATTTCCTCCATTAAATCATAACATCTCTGGGGCAGCATTCGTAGGGCAGCAACTTGGTCTTACTCATCTTTTGGGCCCAGGTGCCTAGCACAGTATCTGACATATAGAAGACACCCTATAAATGTCTGATGAACAACTAAATAATTGAATGAGTGAATGAATGCTTCATAGTCACTTGGTGACTATGCCCCAGGTCATCTTGGTGCCAGCAGCTCCAGTCATGTGTGTCCCAGGACTCACGGTTCCCTTCGAAATCTTCAAGAAGGGAGATGTGCAGGATCAGCTTCCATGTCCATGGCTCCCACTATTAGATGTGCTACTCACTGTGGGACTCACCCCATCTGACTTCTGGTCCCATCACTCCACTGAAAGATCTCTGTTCTAGCTCTATCATAACCTTCTCAATGTTAAATCCAGTAGGTTTTTCTTACTCTCTCGGTTTTCTTACCTCCCTGACAGTTCTTCTCCAGACTTGTCTACTGATTCTTCCTTCTCTATTCTCAAGCAGCCAGGCCTAAGGCCATCTTCTCTTTTTGCTTCCCATACTCTTCTCCACCCATCTCCCACATGCTGATACCTCCCTGTTCCTCCCCGACTCTGGGATGCTAAGATCCCATGTCTGGAGAGCTCCTCCTGGTGCTCCACAGACATCCCAAGACCCATATCTGACCCTGAACTTATCCCTTCCTCTACCCAACCTGCTCCTCTTCTTTCCTGAAGGTCCTCATTTTGGGAAACATTGTTGTCATCCACCTCTTCACCCAAGCCACACACCTGGGGCAATTCTAGATTCCTTCTTCTCCCTCATTCTTCCTAACAAATCAGCTCAAAGTCCTGTAGATGTTTCCTGCTTCACATCTTGACCATGCATTTGCCTCTTCTTCATCCTCATTGTCATTGTCTTGGCTCTGGCCCCTGACATCTATAACCTTGGCTTTGGTCCCTGACATCTATAACCTAGAGTTTTGCAATACTCTTCTAGTCTTTCTCCAAGTCTAGTCTTCCACCCTCCTATCCACCCTTTTATTCAGCAGAATCCTCCTAAAATGCAAATCAGATTACACGACTTCTCTGCTTCAAACCCTTGCCTACAGACTCATTACAAAGTCCTCATAGGGCCTACAAAGTCCTTCCATGATCTGGCCTGGCCTATGATTGCCTCTCAAGACTTAATTCTCATTGCAGCTCTCTTCACCCTCAGCATTCAAGAACTTACTCTACCTTTTAATTATTTTTTTAACAATCTAGGATGTTTGTTGCCTCTGTGCCTTTGCCCTTCCTCCACATACTCTACCTCTGTCTAGAATGCCACCCTGCAAGACACTAACCCCAGTCCTGGGTTTCCTGCCTAAGCCCTGCCTACCCCAGGCTCACCTCCTCCAGGATGCTTTTCTAGAGCCTCCCTGCCCTAGGTGGGACTGGCCACACCTCCTCTGACCCCCATTGCCTCTGAACATACGTCTGCCACAACACCCGTCATTATCCTGGGTGACTTCCACAACCATCTTGCCCTTTTAAATCTCAGGGGTCATGATAATGTCTGAATCGTGCCTTTGTGTGTGCAGTGACCAGCAGAGGGACACTCAGTGACATGCTTGTGAATGCTGTTATTGAATGAATTACTCGGTAGCTTTAGCTCTGTAGGTCCTCCAGAGGAAGAGGGAAACAGTAAAGAATTGGCAACCCAGAGTCTAAAGGAAAAAACTGTAAGTACAGCAATACAACCTACATGGTACAGAATCATTGTTTTTGCCTGCCCCTTGGTGACAGCCCTTGCTTTTCCTTAGGGAACCAACCTTTCCCCACCGCACAGAGTATTTCTGGCCTCTCAGGAGAGGGTCAACCAGACCTCTGGAAATTTGAAACTTGAATGAATCTTACAAGGACAGAAAATGATTCTTTCCATCTGGAGTCTCCAAACTTTCTTCTGAATTTCTTCCTCTCTAAGACATAGCTGGTCAGATTTTCCTCCCATTTTGTGGATACCCAAATCCCTCTAATAAATTGTATTTCTCCTTTCAATGACCTGGAATGTGTTTCTCTTGCTTTCACTTAAAGTACCTTTATAGGTAAAACAGTGCAAGTTGTCACAATCTTGATTTTTGTCCTCAGTCCTGCCCCAGCTGCTGCCTTCCCAAAAGTCCTCCCTCAGGTGAGATCCTGCCTCAGTCAGCTCAGGTGGCCACCTTCTCCTGCAAATATCTGCTTCCACTATCTACTTGTCCTGGGGGATCTGTTAGGACAGCAGAAGTTCTGATCATTTAGAGACAGGTGCCATCGTTACACCTTCTTCCTAGTATGGGTGTTATCTGACTTGGCAAGAGTGAGTGGGAAGGGAAGGTTATGGTTGGAACTAGGAATGAATGAAGTGAAGTGAGGTCAGAAGAGTCACAAAAAAAGGACAAAATGGTCAAAGTACAAAAATGTCTAAAATACCATCTAGGGCAAGGCTGAGTCTCTTATGGATTGGCTTGGAGGGCGCTTTGGTCAGCTGTTTTTGTGCTACCAAAGGTGGGAGGACTGATAAATGGACAATGGTCTAGATGGAAACAGAGCATCCCTAGCCTCAGTATACCTTATTAGTAAAGCAATTGTGTGGACCTCAGAATGGTATGTTCTCATAGAAACAGTGGAAAAATAAAGGATGACCATGAAGGCTCACATTCAGGCAAGTCACAGCTGGGCACTTCACGTGTGGAGGCTCCATCTGGCCACAATGAGAAGACTGCACCTAGAGATGCAGCCAACACTGGACAAGCTGGGCTCAGAGATGGAGGAAGGGAACTAATGACATCATTTGAGACCCTACATTCATCTGTCCCTGCAGCACTTCCTAAGAAGTGCCTGATAATGCAATCCCAGCCTAAATAGCTTCTTTTGTCCAAAACCTTCCTAGCTCAAGGACTACAAATTACTTCTCTCTTTCTCTAGAATCACAATAGCACTTAATACTGTAGCTCCCAACTCAAATCTTCAAATAGACAAAGTTAAGCACCTTGACCTTCTTAATAAGATGTCACCAGAAAGCAAAAGTGAGTGAAATGCAGTCACTATCTTAGTCCACAGCCTGGTAAGAGAAAGAGATCAAATAACTACTGATTGATCAAAGACTCAAAGCATAGAGAGGAAACGTAAATTACCCAAGGACACACAGCTAGTAAATCTTGGGGTTTGTATTCAAATCCAGATAATCTGATCCCAGAGACTAGCAAATTAAACCACCACTCATACTGCCTCTCTCTGAACAGTGAAAGGTGTTGTTATGGGCATCTTCCTCCTTGAGTTAGTGGGAAAGGCTTTGCCCCATAGCAGACAAAGACCTAGGATAAGGACAGGAACCAGGAAGAGCTCTTCCTTACCCAAATTTGGCTCTCACAGGCCTGAGGTTGCCTGGTGGTACCTGGAGAAGATTGTTCTTCTGGTCCATATCACAATCAAAACAGATTTGCAGATGTTCAGCTCCTGCTTTGCCTTTATCAAGTTCAGCTGACAGTCAAGTGGATCCAGTTGCACTGGTGATGACACACACTCCAGCTGCCCCCTACTCTGCAGGAGTTCCTGAGAAACCAGGAGAAACTGCAGCATTGCCTCTTGTTTCCTTTTGCTGCTGCTACAGCAGCAGTTGATTAAAATTTCATCACTGCTCCAACATTTTCAATAAATGCACTCCACCCTTACCCTTGTGCCGTCTTCCCTGGAGTGTGTCACCTTCAGCCTTAATGAAACAGAGACTTGAGTTGCTAGCAGGGTGGTGTAGAGAGGGACACCATGCTGGTAATCCCCGGCTGGCAGAAGCCCTGGGGTGGAGCACTCTCTTAGCACTTCATTCCCAAGACCAGGAGGAAAGCAGCCTGTCCTAAATGATGCCTGCCTCAAAGTTGACCCACTTCTTCATTGCCTTGACCTCAATTAAAAATAATTAAGACAGCAATCTTTGAAGAATGCCACTAAATAGCCTCTTGGACCTCTACAAGCGAAAGCAGGCAATCTCTTGATCTTTCTCTATAGAAACTGTTTCTCTCCTGTATGAGAAAAAAAAAAATCCAGGATGAAGATGGTTATATCAGAGGTATCTGAAAGGGAGTCAGGAGGGCATGAGGAGTTGGACCCCAGTCACGTGCACACTCCGATGAAATCTAACCTGTTGATTTGGGCTGAATTATAAACCAGCTGATTTGATCTGAACTGTTTATACTGGGCCCGATCATCAACTCCTGGAGAGACAGCTACACCAAACTAGCTTGATTGATCATAGACTGTGCTAAAACCTTCCAGATATGTAAACTCACAGTAAACTTTTATAAACCCCTGCCCAACCTTGAATGGATGAAACATGATTTAGCTGCTTGCTAAACCTGTGTCTCTTGAATTGCAGTTCCCAAGACCATGGTGAAAATGCCTTGTGTTTGCTGCTCCATCATTTTGGTTTTATTTCCTAGTTGACAACTGTCTCAACAACAGGTTGTTCTTGTCTACCCCATTGCTAATCAAAATGAGGTCAATGCCCACATCCCCTGGCAGCTTATTAGAAATACAAAGTCAGCAGGGCTCGGTGGCTCAGCCTGTAATCCCGCGCCTTGGGAGGCTGAGGTGAGTGGATTGCCTGAGCCCGCGGGTTCGAGACCCGCCTGGACAAGCGAGACCTCATCTCTACAATAAATCAAAAATTAGCTGGGCGTGGTAGCGCGT
>CAUYQG010010588.1:0-11601 GCA_963574415.1 Tarsius wallacei
AGCGATCCTTCCGCCTCAGCCTTCCAAGTAGCTAGAACTACAGGTGCGCGCTACCACGCCCCGCTGATTTTTTGATTTATTGTAGAGATGAGGTCTCGCTTGCCCAGGCGGGTCTCGAACCCGTGGGCTCAGGCAATCCACGCACCTCAGCCTCCCAAAGGTGCGGGATTACAGGCTGAGCCACAGAGCCCGGCTCTCTTTGATTTTTTTCATCGTTATTCTATAGTTCTCCTTCTACAGATCTTTCATCTCTTAGGTTAAATATATTTCTGTGTATTTTATTTTTCTAGCAGCTATTGTAAATGCAATTGACTTCTTGATTTGATCTCTGCATGGTGGTTATTGCTATATACCAGTGCTACTCATTTGTGTGTATTGATTTTGTAACCTGAGACTTTCCTGAATTTGTATATCAAGTCCAGAAGTCTTTTGGGGGAGTCTTTAGGGTTTTCAAGGTATACGATCATATCATCAGCAAACAAAAATAGTTTAACTTCTTCCTTTCCAACTTGGATACCTTGTACTTTTTTTTTATTTTCTGGCTCAGACTTTCAGTTTTATGTTGAAAGTGGTGAAAGTGGACATTCTTGTCTTGTTCCAGTTCTGAGGGGGGATGCTTTCAACTTTTCTCCACTCAGTATGATGTTTGCTGTGGGTTTGTTGTATATGGCTTTTATTATTTTGATGTATATTCCTTCAGTGCCTAGTTTGTTGATGGTTTTTATCATGAAGGGATGTTGGATTTTATCTAATGCCATTTCTGCATCTATTGAAATGGTCACATGCTTTTTGTTTTTAATTCTGTTTATGTGGTGGATCACATTTATTGACTTGTGTGTGTTGAACCATCCTTGCATCCCTGGGATAAAATCCACTTGATTGTAGTGAATTATTTTGATATGCTGTTAGATTTAGTTAGCTTGTATTTTGCTGAGAATTTTTGCATTTATGCTCATCAGGAATATTGGTCTGTAGTTTTCTATTTTTGCTGTGTCTTTTTCTGGCTTTGGTATCAGGGTGATACTGGCTTATACAATGAATTGGGGTAGATTTGCTCCTTCTCAGTTTTATGGAATAGTTTTAGCAGGATTGGTACCAGTTCTTCTTTGAAAGTCTGGTAGAATTTGGCTGTATATCTGTCTGGTCCTGGGCTTTTTGTTGCTTTGAAGAGATTTTTTAAATTCACTGATTGAATCTTACTACTTATTATTGGCCTGCATCTGAATTTATCCATTTCCTCTAGATTTTCTAGGTTGTTGCATAGAGGTATTTATGATAATCTTGGATGATCTTTTGTATTTCTGTGATATCAGTTGTAATGTCTCAGTTTTCTGATTGAGTGGATTTCAGTCGTCTCTCTTCTTTTCTTAATTAATCTAGTTATTGTTCTATCAGTTTTATTTATCTTTTTTTTACATTTAGTTATTTACTTGTTTTAGAAATTTTCTTTCATGATGAGCTGGGCCTAATGCAAAAGCCACTTGGATTTAAAGAGTACATTTTCCTTTTTTTGCCCTTAGGAATGTGGTTTTTTCCCCCCTTTCAATCTTATTTAGTAAATTACTGCTAATGTTTGAGAGAGGACAACCATAAAGAGGGAAAGCAAGCTTGAGAGAGAACTAATCTATTGAGACCAGAGACCTAAGACAAAGAAAAGTAAACTATAACAACCAAACCAAGGAAATAAATGGGACTGTCTCACTCTATGAACAGCCTGCTCCTCTTGATTCTTAGGAATATACTAGCTTATTCTGCTCTGCTTTACTTGCTTGTCATAGAACTCTGCTTTGCTGTCCTGAGTCTAGTAAGTCTGGTGTCTTGTCCAATTCTTTGCTCATGAATAACCAACAAAACCCAAATCAACATTTTTACTGACATTTTCCTGTTTATCTTTTCAACTATTTTGTCCCAGAGGGTTCTCCCTTAATGTGATACACTCCTCCTTTCCCTAAGAATGGCAATCCATAAGGACCTGACTACCTTGAGTCCTGCTTCTCACCTGGGTCTAGCCATCCTATGGGGCTGCCGTGATCCCGGCTGGTGCAAGAGTGTATCTGCAAGGGATCTGATGATGTGAAGACACAACAGTTCAAAGTCCCTGAGCACAGCAAAATCTCACAACTGGCATGTTCCCAGTATGGTACCTGCTACTGCAACTATGGTCCAGGAGGAAAGGAAAGAGACCCTGCACAATCTTGTATCCCAGTGTAACACCCTCAAGAAGTCCTCAAATTTCTGCCCTCTCTAGCACATGGGTTCCTGAGGGCAGAGAAGCTCTCCTTGAGTTCAGATATCAGCAATCTGCTGCAAAGCATTGGAAGTGCTTCCACCTACCCTTTCTACTAAATACTAAATGTCTCAAGATTTGATCTCTGCCAAATTCTTGTTTCTTTCTTTTGTGTGTATGCCTTAGAATCTTCCAGTGAGCACTCTGATAGGCTCCAGGACGTTCGCCTTAACACTCCATTTAGGCTTTGATTATTTACTTGTACTTTTGGTTCCATCTTCTGAGGAGAATTTTTCACTGACATCTCTAGAAGACCTTCTGGAGAAGCTCTCCGGTTCCTAAGGCTGTGGACCAGTCTGCAAGATGTGCAGTGACATGGACTTTACTTTTAGCTCCTGAGAGGGGGTGAGGTTGGGTAGAGCTGGACCAGACTGACCAGTCCTCTGGTTTCCCAAAGGTAGGTACAAGCACCAGCTCTGATGAGGTTGGCAGGGAAACGGCATGCATTCTATAAGATTTCCTTGGCTGTATGCAGGCTTAGTGTGATGGCTTTCTCAATTGCCACCTGTGGCAGTTGCCACCTGTGGGTATGCACAGGCTCAAGACGTCTTAAGTAGCGAGGATGGTGGGGACGATGGTGTTAGCTGAGGTCTAGCAACAGACCTTCCCATGTGCTGTGTTATTGTGTCAGTAGAGATTTTATGGGGTGTTTCAGTTGACCTCTAGCTAGGAAGTGGTGCTCACAGGAGAGAGTCAGTTGTGGTGGTAGTGGTGGGCTTTATGCTTGACTGTGTTGCCCCAGGGGAATATTCAGATGTCCCCAGCAATGGGTGGAACTATGGGATGTCCAAAATTTCCTGCCCCTATTTGACTTTCAAGGCAGGTGGAGGGGAAAAGCCAGTTGGGAGGCTGGATTGGGCAGGTCCATGCTCCGGGTCCCCATGTGTTTACACAAGTGTCAACCCAAATGGGAATTGGGAGGGAGTCCCCCAGTCACTGGGGTAATGTTCCGGGAATGAGAAGAGCTGCCTCTGTTGCACAAACATTCATGCAGAAAGAGGGATTGCTGGCAGTGGTGAGACCCACCCAACTCCCATGCCTTTGACTCATGTAATCTGTGCTCAGAATGCAAAACTTCCCCAAGCCACAAGTCCTCTCGCCACAGCTGGCCCCATATGGAAACTGCTGCAGCAGCAGTGGAATTTGTCCTTGGGGCAAATGAAAGAGTCCGGTTTTCCAACTCCTTACCTGACCCAGCAACTGGTGGCAGGCACAGCCCTCTGGTTTTAGATTATCAGGGTGGTGTGGCGGAGCTACTTGGGGTTCAGATCCCTGTAAAGCACCATGTGAGTTCCCGTAGCATGCTGCTGGGCAGTATCTAGGCAGTTTCCCATGTAGGACTGGAGTCCTGTGAGACCCAAGGGGCCATCAAAGTCCATGGCAGAATTTCACAGCCTCAGGGTTCTCTCTCTTTTCCCACATCCGGGAGCTACTTACAGCCTGCGCTGGTGACTCAGTTGAGGAAACTGGTTCCAACCTAGGCTGTCTGATTTGTCTCCTCTCTGCTTACTGTAGATCCTGCCATTTCTCTGGTGAGTTCTGGGGTGTGCTCTTCATCATTCTTCTTTGAGTGTTGTTAAATTCTCTCCCTATTTTGGTTCTCCTCCTAGTTGGCTGTCTTGAACCCTTCCAGGATTTATCAATCTTATGATAGTGTGAAAGCAGTACACATTAAGTATTATCCACTACTTACCACGAAGTTATGCCTGGATAAACCCATCATAAGTTGAAAATACCCTAAATTGAGGCCAAGGATGGTGACTCACACCTGTAATCCCGGCACTTTGGGAGGCCGAGGTGAAAGGATTGCCTAATCCCAGAAGTTCGAGACCAGCCTGGGCACATGGTGAGACCTCGTCTCTACAATAAATCAAAACAAAACAAAGCAAAAAAAAACTGGCCAGGTGTGGTGGCATATGCCTCTAGTCCCAGCTTCTCAGGAGGCTGAGGTAGAAGGATTGCCTGAGCCCAGCAGGTCGAGGTTGCGGTAGTCATGATCTTGTCACTGCATTCCAGCCTGGGCAACAGAGTGAGACTCCAACTCAAAAAAAAAAATTCTAAGTTGAAAACACACTTTCCACTTAGAATATTTTCAATTTACTGTGGGCTTATTGGAATGCAACCCCATCGTAAATAGAGGAGCATCTGTATTGTGTTGGGTTGAGGGGCAACACTTTTGAAGAAGGAATTGACAAACCCTATTGTGACAAGAGAAAGGCACTCAGAATGGTGAGAGCTCCAAAAGCCATCTTATCTGAAGGATTGTTAAAGGAAGCATGGATGTTAAACTTAGGAAATGGAAGATTTAGGAAGAACATTATAGCTTTCTTCTAATATTTGAATGGTTGTCAAGAAGTAAAGGAATTAAATTTATTTCATGCATGTTTCCATGGGTGAGACCTATAAGTAGTGAAATTTGGGGTTGTCATAAGGAAACTTTTTCTAATGATTAGACCTACCAAGAAACGGAAATGGATTTTCTTGCCATATAGTTAACTCTCTCTCCTTGAATGTATTTAAGTAAAGACTGAAAGACTACTTGGTGTGAATGTTATAAAAGAGATTCAAGCATCAGGATAATTTTTTGACTAAGAGAACTTTGAGGTTTCTTACAACCATAGTGTTCTAAAATATTGGTATAATCTGATAAAATCTATTACAGTCAAAGAAGATTTTGTGGAGGACTAAACTCCTAGATCATTGAATTTTAGATCTAAAAGGACCTTTACAAACCATTACTAATTTATTGAAAAAATCTTAAGATATAATTTACATGTAAAAATACATTTATTTTTAAGTGTACAGTTAGATAATTTTGACAAGTGTATATCCACATTTACCCACTACCACAGTCTAGATATAGAAGACTTCCATTTCCCCAAAAGTTTTGCTCATGCTTCTCTTCACCTTCACTCCCAGCCCCAGGCAATGACTGATAAATGCTTCCTATCACTATAGATTACATTTGTCTTTCCTAGAGTTTCATTACGCTATATAGTTTATTTTTTTAAATCTGGCTTCTTTTACTTAACATAATGTTTTAGAGAATGGCTCATATTGTTGAGCAGATCAATAGTTTGTTCCTTTTTATTGCCGAGTAGCATTCCATTGTGTGGATATACCACAGTTTGTTTATCCATTCATCTGTTGATAGATATTTTGGCTGTTTCCAATTTGAGGCTATTATGAATAAAGCTATTATGAACATTCAAATACAAATCTTTATGTAGGTATTTATTTTGGTTTCTCTTGGAGGAAATATCTAGGAATGAAATTTCTGGGTCATATGGTCAAGTATATTTTTAACTTTATAAGAAACTGTCAAGCTGTTTTCCAAAGCAGTTGTACCATCCATTCCTACCAGCCGTGGATGAGAATGCCAGTTCATCCACATCCTTGTCAACATATGGTATTTACAGTCTTTGTAATTTTAATCATGCTAGTAAGTGTGTTGTGGGTTTTAACTTAATGAAGTCAAATTTATGATACTTTATTATTTATGTTTATTGTGTCTTATTTAAGAATTTTTGTCTATCCCAAGATGGCAAAAATTGCATCTATGCTTCCTTCTAGAAATTTTATAGTTTTAGCTTTTATGTTTAGATCTATAATCCATTCTGAGTGTGTGTGTGTGTGTGTGTGTGTGTGTGTGTGTGTGTGTATGTATGAGAGAGAGAGAGAGAGAGAAAGTTTCATTTTCTTCATATAGATATGGTACTGTTCTAGCACCAGTTTTGAAAGACTATCCTTTTCCCCATTAAATTACCTTGGTACTTTTGTCAAAAAGCAATTAATCATAAATGTTTGGATGCATTTCTGGACTGCATTCTATTTCATTGATTCTATATATATATTCTTATGCTACTACCTCATTCTCTTGATTATTCTAGTTTTATAGTAAGTCTTAAAATCAAGCTGTGTAAATCCTCAACTTTGTTCTTTTTCTGAATCATTTCTGCTCTTCTAGATCCTTTATATTGTTGCATAAATTGCAAAATAAGTTTGTCAATTTCTATAAAAATGTCTACTGGGATTTTGATTGAGATTGCATTGAATTTATAGATCGTTTTGGAGACAGTTAACATCTTAACAGTATTACATGTTCCAATCCATTAACACAGCACAGTTCTCTATTTATTTAGATATTTTAATATTTAATTTCTCTCATCGATATTTTGTAGTTTTCAGCATAAAAATCATGTATTTTGTTAGCTTTATTCCAAGAATTCATTTTTTTAGATATTGTAGATAGTCTTGCTCTATTAATTTTAATTTCCAATGTTCATTGATAGCATATAGAAATATAATTGATTTTTAAAAATTGTGATAAAACATACATGATATAAAATTTACCATAGAAAGTGATTTACAGATAACCATTTTTTAAACGTACAGTTCAGTGGCATTAAATATAGAAACATTGCTGTTAAACCACCACTATCTGTCTTCAGAGCTCTTTTCATTTCGCAAAACTGAAACTGTACCCATTAAACAAAAACTCCCCATTTCTTCTTCCCCTAGTGCCTGTAAACCACCATTCCATGTTCTGTCTCTATGATCTTGACTGCTGTAGGTCAATAATATAAATGGAATCTTATAGTATTTGGTTTTTTGTGACTGGTTCTTTTGTGACTTAGCAAAATGTTCTCAAGATTCATCCATGTTGCAACATATGTCAGAATTTCCTTCCTTTTTTAGGTTGAAAAATATTCTGTCTGTCTCTCTATCTGTCTGTCTATCTATCTAGCTAGCTAGCTAGCTATCCATCGAGTCATGTGCCACATAATGATGTTTCATACAACAGTGGTCCCATAAAATGATACTGGAACTGAAAAATTCCTTTTACATATTATTTACTATACTGTACTTTTTAATCATTATTTTAAAGTATACTTCTTCTACTTATAAAATAAAATTAACTGTAAAACAGCCTCAGGCAGGTCCTTCAGGAAATATTTCAGAAGAAAGCATTGTTATCATAGGAGATGACAGCTCCATGTTTGGTATTGTCCCTGAAGACCTTCCAGTGAGACAAGATGTGGAGGTGGGAGACAGTGACACTAATGATCCTAAGCCTTAGGCTAATGTGCATTTTTGTGCCTTAGCTTTTAACAAAAGTTTTAAAAGTTTTTAAACATTAAAACTTTGAAAATAGAAATAAATTTGTAGAATAAAAATATAAAAAAAGAAATATTTTTGTATAGCTGTACAATATGTTTATGTTTTATTTATTTTTTTATTCTTTTTTTTTTTGAGTTGGAGTCTCACTCTGTCGCCCAGACTGGAGTGCAGTGACCACTCCCGGCCACCGCAGCCTCAACCTGCTGGGCTCCGGTGATCCTTCCGCCTCAGCCTTCCAAGTAGCTGGAACTACAGGCGTGTGCTACCATTCCCGGCTAATTTTTTGATTTATTGTAGAGATGAGGTCTCGCCAAGTTGCCCAGGCAGGTCTCGAATCCGCGGGCTCAGGCAATCCACTCACCTCAGCCTCCCAAGGCGCGGGATTACAGGCTGAGCCACCAAGCCTGGCTTATGTTTGTGTTTTAAGCTATGTGTTATTACAAAAGAGTCAAAAAGTTAAAATAATTCAAAATTTTATAAAGTAAAAAAATTACAGTTAGTTAATTTGGGATTTTTTTTTGTAATGTTTTATTTATTTGTTTGTTTGTTTTACTTTGGAGTTGGAGTCTCACTCTTTTGCCCAGGCCGGATTGCAGTGGCATACTCACTGCCACCCCAGCTTCAACCTGCTGTGCTCTGGCGATCCTTCCACCTCAGCCTTCCAATTAGTCGGAACTGCAGGCGTGCACTACCACGCCCGGCTAATTTTTTTTTTTTTTTTTTGTAGAGATGAGGTCTCATCAAGTTCCTCAGGCTGTTCTCAAACTTGTGGACTGAGGCAATCCCCTCACCTCGGCCTCCCAAAGTGCTGGGATTACAGACTGAGCCACCGAGTTAATTTGTTATTGAAGAAAAAAATATTTTTATAAATTGACTATAGCTTAAAGGTACATTGTCGCTTTCTCTGCTTTCTTCTAGAACGTTTGCTGTTTGAGCTTACATTTAAGTTGTTAATCCATCTTGAGTTAATTTTTATATAAGGTGAGAGCAATGGGCCCAGCTTCATTCTTCTGCATGTGTTTAGCCAATTTTCCTAGCACCATTTGCTAAATAGGGGTTTCCCCCAGCGTTTGTTTTTGTCGGCTTTGTCTGAAATAAGATGGTTGTATGTAAGTGGTTTTATTTCTGGGTTTTCAACAATGTTCCATTGGTCTGTGTGTCTATTTTTGTGCCAGTATCATGCTGTTTTGATTACTGTTGCCTAATAGTAAAGTTTGAAGTCTGGTAATGTGAAGCCTTCAGCTTTGTTCTTTTTGGTTAGTGTTGCTTTGGCTATTCAGGGTCTTTTTTGCTTCCATATAAATGTTTTTTTTTTAGATCTGTGAAAAAAGTATTGCTTTTTCTAGATCTGTGAAAAAATGATGCTGGCAATTTGATAGAGATTGCATTGAATTTGTATATTGCTTTGCCTTTGCCCATTTTTAATTGGATTGTTTATTTTATAGTAGTTGAGTTGTAGGAAATCTTTTTATATTCCAGATATTAACCCCTTATCAAGATATGGTTAGCAAATATATTCTCCCATTCTGTGGGTTGTCTTTGCCATAGAGTCTTTTAAAACACAAAAGATTTTTTAAAATTTTAATGAAGTCCATTTACCTGATTTTTGATCACTGTGCTTTGGGTGTCATACCATTTCTAAATTCAATGTTATGAAGATTTTCCCATATGTTTTCTTTTGAGACTTTTATAGTCTTAGCTCTTATTTTTAGGCCTTTGATCCATTTTGAGCTAATTTTTGTGTGTAATGTAAGGTAAAGGTCCAACTTAATTCTTTTGACTGTGGATATCCTGGTTTCCCAGGTCCATTTGTTGAGAAGACTGTCCTTTCCCCCATGAACATCTAGCATAATACTACAAGAAAGGGATTGGCAGTAGTGAGACACTGCCAGAGGAGGGAGGAGGGGGCACATAACATCAATAAAAGTACCTGATTCTAATCCAAGTGAAGTGAGTTCCAATGGGAGGCCCAAATTTCACCTGTACATAAACCACTTATGTACCCAATCTTGACTTGTACACCACGTCTTTAAAATAAAAGAAAGAAAAGAAAAGACTGTCTTTTTCCCACTGAATGATCTGGGAACTTTTGTCAAAAATCATTCCACCATATATGTGAAAGTTTATTTCTGGGCTTTCTATTATATTTCAATGGTCTATATATCTATCCTTATCTTAGTACTATCCTGTTTTGATTCCTATAGCTAAATCTTGAAATCAGGAAGTGCCAGCCTTTCGACTTTTTTTTTTTTCAAGATTGTTCTTGGCTACTCAGGATCCCTTGAGGTTCCAATGAATTTTAAATTAGTTTTTCTATTTATGCAAAAGATGCCCTTGGTATTTTCATAGGGATTACATTGAATCTGTAGATCATTTGGGGTGTCTTAACTTCTTTTTGTTGTTGTTGTTGTTTTCCTCTTTAAATTTTTATTTTAAAATTGTGGAGTACAGTTCAGGGTTAGATACACAAATATTCATTGTGCAGGTACCCTTATTGATGAGGCATGCCCCCCCTTCCCCAGGCAGATATCGACTACTATCAATCCCAGCCCCACCCCCCCACAGTTTCCCGCTACTTTCAATCCTTTTCTTATTGTACTACAGTAGTTGTTCAAGGTCCATTTATGAGTGAGAACATGTGGTACTCAGCTTTTTGTTTCTATGAGAGATTACTCAGTATTATAAACTCTAATTCCATCCAGGTTCCTGCAAAGTTCATGATTTTGTTCTTCCTTATGGCTGCGTAATATTCCATTGTGTATGTGTACCACATTTTTTTATCCAGTCCTCTTTTGATGGGCAGCACAGTTGGTTCCATGTTCTTGCTATTGTGAACAATGCTGCGATAAACATACATGTGCAAGTATCTTTTTTATAGAGTGACCTGAGTTCTTCCGGGTATATTCCCAGTAGGGGGATTGTGGGGTCATATGAAAGGACAATTTTTAGTACTTTTAGGAATCGCCACACTGATTTCCACAGAGGCTGTACTAGTTTACACTCCCACCAACACTGTAGAAGTGTTCTCTTTTTGCCACCTCCTCTCCAGCATCTGTTATTTTTTGAGTTACTGATGATGGCCATTCTGACTAGAGTTAGGTGATATCTCATTGTGTTTTTAATTTGCATCTCCTTGATGACTAGTGAGGCTGAACATTTTTTCATGTATCTGTTGGCTGCTCATATGTCTTCTTTTGAGAAGTGTCTATTCATATCTTGTGCCCACTTTGTAATGGGGTTGCTTGTTTTTTTTCTTTTCAGCACGTTTGAGTTCCTTGTAGATCCTTGATGTTAGGCCTTTGTCAGACATGGAGTTGGCAAATGTTTTTTCCCAGTCTGTGGGCTGTCTCCCTGCTCTCTTGATGGTTTCTTTGGCTTTGCAGAAGCTTGTCAGTTTAATGAGGTCCCATTTGTCTATCTTATCTCTTATGGCCTGGGCACTTCAGGTTTTGATCAGAAATTGGTTGCCAGTTTCAACTACCGTAAGAGTGTCTCCTGCATTTTCTAAGGCTCTTACAGTTTGAGGTTTTACATTTAGGTCTGTGATCCATTTAGAATTAATTTTTGTGTATGGGGATAGGTAGAGGTCCTGTTTCAATCTTCTGCATGTGGTCAGCCAGTTTTCCTAGAACCATTTACTGAATAGGTTCTCTCCCCAGTAGTGGGTGGTGGAGGCTTTGTCGAAGATGAGTTGGTTGAGAAATTGAGGTTTTGCTTCTGGGATATCAATTCTATTCCATTGGTCTGTATGCCTGCTTGTACCAATACCAGGCTGTTTTGATTATTGTAGCTTTATACTATAGTTTAAAGTCTGGGAGTATGATACTGCCTGCTTTGTTTTGTTTTGTTTTGTTTTGTTGCTGAGGATTGTTTTGGCTATTCTTGGTCGTTTATGTTTCCATATGCATTCCTATATTGGTTTTTCTAGGTCTGAGAAAAATGTTGCTGGTAATTTGATGGGTATTGCATTAAATCTGCAGATTGCCTTAGGTAAAATGGGCATCTTAACAATGTTGATCCTTCCAATCCATGAGCATGGAATATTTCCCCACATGTTTGTGTCATCTTTGATTTCTTTGAGCAGTGTTTTGTAGTTTTCATTGTAAAGGTCTCTATGTCTCTGGTTAGGAAGATGCCAAGGTATTTTTTTTGTGTGTGTGTGGCTATTGTAAATGGAATTGTGCTTTTTTCTC
>CAUYQG010010590.1:0-31843 GCA_963574415.1 Tarsius wallacei
GGTGAGTGGAATGCCTGAGCCTGCGGGTTCGAGACCCACCCTGGCAACTTGGCGAGACCTCATCTCTACAATAAATCAAAAATTAGCCAGGCGTGGTAGTGCGTGCCTGTAATTCCAGCTACTTGGAAGGCTGAGGCAGAAGGATTGCCGGAGCCCAGCAGGTCGAGGCTGCGGTGGCCGGGAGCGGCCACTGCACTCCAGTCTGGGTGACAGAGTGAGACTCCAGCTCGAAAAAAAATGTATAGAATCACATTATCAGATTTCTGGGAAAGGGACACCCTTCATCACATTTACCTTTATATGTCTAAGGAAGGCTTTCCAGAAATTTCAAAATAATGTATGTCCACTTTAGATGCCAATATAGCCAGAGTATCATTAAGGATAAAATAGTTCAAAGATTTTGAAATATATTACCTGTACTGAAGCCTCTTATAATGACCAGGTTGAAGGAGCAATCCTTACTTGCTGTTACTGGTGAGTGATATACCCAATCGTGCACATCTCTTTCAAGTCCCCATTCAGTTAATCATATTGATAGATTAAAGTTAGCAACCATATGCCTTGAAGAGCTGATTGTTAAACATAAACCACTATACCTCTGCATATATGATGAATGATCGAAGGAAGTAAGACATGAGTGGCAAATGAGGAAAAGGAGTTTCTACTGTGGTAATCATGGCTTCTCTCAGATGGTAAGTGATTTGAGCAAGCTTTATTTCTTATAGGAAATATGGTATAGTTGAAAAGAAGTAAACTGAGGAATCAAGGTAAAATGAACAATGTGAAGTTATAAACCAGAAATTTGCAGACACTTAAATAAGAGTCACTGGAATAGTTGATCCTAGTTGTAATTAATTTAATATTGAAAGTAAAAAATTATTAGAGTGTGAGTGTGTTTGTGTCTAATGTAAATCTAGGATAACATGAATAAGGACTTGAATTCCAAGCTGAACGATTTAGGTAATGTGAAGTCTGACAATTAAGTTCACCTCACCAACTTGCTACTGTGAACTTATGTTGGTAACACTATACAAACAAGTCTGTAAGTATTCATAACTTTGGTATATCAGTGTCTCATAGCTGTTTTTGCAACGACGTGTAATGGTGTCTTGCTGAATGGCTCTCATTATTGTGTGTTTTTATGTGTTGTCATGAGAATGTCAGAGCTTGAATTGAAACAATGAACAAACTAAATTGCTTGGCAAAAGTGGAAGTGAAATCACTCCACATAGTCCAAGTTTATGAGGATAATGTCATGAAGGAAACAGCAGTGTACAAATGGATTCAATGTTTTTCTGAGGCGAGAGAAAGTGTCACTGATGAAGAGACATCAGGATAGCCAGTAACGAGCAGAACGGAGAATGCTTCACAAAAATTCATCGATTTGTGTGTCAGAATCATCAGCGAGCTGTGAGAAGCATAGCAGACCAAAGAAACATTGGTATAGAAACAGTGAGGAAAATCTCTACTGAAAACCTTAACATGAGAAAGGTATGTTCAAAAATTGTCCCAAGGAGCTCTAACATCATGACAATGTGCCAACTCACAAAGCACTGTCTGTGAGGGAGTTGAAAATTCCAGTAAACAAATAAGGGTACTGGAATACACTTTCTACTCACCTCATCTGGCTTTCAAAGACCTTTTTCCTTTGCTTGAAGACAAAGGAAATATTGAAAAGAAGACATTTTGATGACATTCAAGATGTCAAGTGTAATACGGTGATAACTCTGATGGCCGTGTCAGAAAAAGAGTTCCAAAATTGCTTTGACAGGTAGACTAAATGCCGGCATCAGTGCACAGCTTCCCAAGGGGAGTATTTTGAAGGTGTTCCGAGTGCTATGCAGCAATGAGGTATGTAGCCTTTTTCTAGGATGAGTTTGTAAACTTAATTGTCAGTCCTAGTATGTGGTGGGCATGAGACCGTATAAAACTATCCAAGAATTTTAGAAGAAAAGTTAGATGATCTGTACAAACTAAGAGGATAATTTCGATGGGTACTATGTTAGAAGGTGACAACCAGTTGGGATACTATTGCGATAATCTGGTTTTGAAGGCATGTTTTTTTATCTTTTGCAAATTCAGATACTATAAAAATATGTGAAGGAAGGAAGGAAGGAAGGAAGGAAGGGAAAAAGGAAGGAAATAAAAAGTCCATCCTTGAATGAAAACTGCCTGGACTGGTCACGCCTGTAGAAATCAGATGACACCATATTTTTAAGAACACTTTAAAGATATATATTTTTACCAGAAGATTTTGACAGTTTTTTTTCAAGTAGACAATATGTTGATAAAATATATGGTCCAAAAGACACCCCTTCGCTTGAGAGATAATATTTATTACTAATGAAATTGAGTGCATGTTTATTCTCCTTGTAGAGACAAGAACTGAGCAGAATTTTGAGTCTGTAAAAACAATACATCTTCTCTCTTAGCCCACTAATTCACTTTTATTTTGCAAAAATCATATATTTCAAATATCGCATTTAATTGCAATTACTCTCAGGATTCACCTTCCATTTATTGATCGATCACTGTTGTTTGGCTCTTTTTGTACAGGCATGTGTTTTTCTATAAGCTGAAGAATTGCTTTTTTTTCAATTTACATTATAATCCTATGCTTTCTAATAAATAATAAAAACTCAGTTGATCATATAGTGGTCATATTTTGGAATCTCTGCCCCATATTTGACATAATTATAAACTCATAAAACAAGGAGCCAAAATTCCACTGGACATCATCTAATTCTATCTTACTTTATGAAATTAAGAAAATCCTGAGATGTTAGTTGACTGGTGAAGGTCCTGTTTCTCATTAGTGGATATTAAGCATTTTTCTTTTTCATTCACAGCTAGTTATGGATTCTATTTTATTTTTAGTTTTAGCCAGTTAATTTTTGTTGCTTGTATAGGTGAGCAATCTCTAGTTATTTTAATGTGGATTTTAAATTGTAGACTTTAATTTTCATACCACATCAAGAAAGATGTGTTGAAAGTCACCACATTTTCAGAATGTAAGGTAATCAAAACTTTTCATTTTAAATTGCTTTCAATCCTAACTACAACCTGAAATTGTGAAACATACTCAAGCAGTGATCTTTGCCACTCACATCAGAGTTCCAAATGGCTCTGCAGATGTAAAATCGTCTGTTGCTATAAGAGAACAGCTGGAATCAGATAATGATTCAAGTCAGCATGAGCTGAAACACCAGAGACAAGAGAAAGTTTTATCTCCATGGTAGAGAACTCCAGGAATGGAAGCAGAGAGCCAGATTGTTGCAGGGATAGCCCCATGAGTGACACAACTGTGAGAATAATTAGCCTCATCTCCTTCTGGCAAATGGAAGTGTTGTTTACCCTTGTACATACGAAGCGTAGTCACCAGCAGATTCGTCTTCAATCCTGTCCCCACTGTGTTAGAGATCCATTACACTCAGGTCAGGTACACTAAAGAGGCTGATCAAAATAACCTTTGTCTGGAGACTACAAGAGGCAAGTATGTTGAGACTTGAGAAAAACACAGGAAATTTCTTGGTGATCTTTTTTTTTTCTTTGATGAAGAATGGGAGATAGCTCTACATTACGCTAGGTAAGCCCTCCTCCCCCAAAAAAGACTAAACTAGGAAGTTTGATATCATGTTAAATAACCTAACAAAAAATGAAACAAGACACTTAACTAAACTAGAGTGGACATAAAATTAGTTTAAGATTTTAAGCTCTTTGTCTTAAGCACAGAAGTGTCATAACTACTATGATGTGTAGGAATTGTAAAATACAACTTACTTTTAGAATTGTTTTAAAAAATGTATTATTAACCTACTAAGAATGATTCTGTGAGAGAAGGATTTAAATGTCCCAGATTCTTTATTTAACCAGGTTCACTAACACCTGTTAGATAAGTAAAAGGTGATGGCATGGTTGGTGATGAGATGGGAAAATTTAATTTTATTCTTCCCTTCTCCTGTTCCAGCAACACAAAGCAGTGGCAGTGGGGATATTTTAAGAAAACACAACAAAGAGGACAATAGTATTTATTCATTTAGAAATTATTTACTGAACATATGCTATGTTCCAGGCATCTTTTTTCTTGATACTGACAGATTCAAAATAAACACCCGTGTCCCTGCCCCTCATTTAACACTGATGGTACATACACACGTGGTCACACACTGGAATAACATTATCAATAATAAAAGAAAAACTAAAGATAATAATATTGCTGTCATCCTAGGAATAACATTATTTGTGGAGAGAGAATGTTATCTTTTTATTTATAATACAGAGACTTTGAGAGCAAAATTGCCACTATTCTCACTGTCTCCATCACCACCATTATTGCTATTAAAAGTTCTCTCTATATGGGCCAGCCTACATGTGAAGCCATTAACATGTGCAAAATTCAAAGCACACAACCAGAAAATAATCGCTGTTTATATCATCATTTTATAAGTGGGAAATTAAGACACAAAGACATTGAGTCACTTATCCAAAGTCATGTACCTTATGGGGTAGATCTGTAAATGAAATACAAAGCAGTCTGATTTTAATGTCCATGCTCCTACCTCTTCCATTATTCAAACAGCAAATATGTGCTGAATTTTTTTAAATGAATGAGTAAGTGAATATGATCTCCAACTAAATATCTGTCTCTCTGTCAATGTGAATCAAATGTTCCTTTCTTATAAGTTAGGAAAGAATGTAGTTACATATTTTAAAATCTCTGAATAAAAAAAATGTCAATCTGCAATCCGCATTTGATAAATTTCAAATTTTGTACCTTAAGCATATTCAAGCTTCTGAAGAGAAATTTTAGGTCTGGAATAGGAATAAGAAAAAATTGAATCTATATTTGGTTCAAAGAAACCGTCAGATGCTTCTCCCTAGAGACTTCAAACATATGTAAGAATTCTGTCACTCTGGTCTCATTTCTTGTGGATGTGAATTTTTCAAATCAAGGCATATTTTCTCTAGAGAACAAACTAAATTATGTTGCAGATTAACAATATTTAGTAGACAAATCAACAAATAAGAACACAATTAATTGACTTTATTCAACTGAAATGGCAGCTCATTTGACTCAGTAAGTTTGACAAATCCATCACTTTGGTGTTTCTTTCCTCATCTATGGTAAAGATAAGAGGAGAGTTGACATTGGGTGGACATGTGACAATTCATCTCAACAGTTCAACAAGACTCACCGAAAAAAAAAGTTGTTATATCCTGAAAGAGTAAGTTTTCAAGTCTAAACTAATGGAGGACAGCAGTTAAAAAGAAAATTTTACACAAACAAAATAATTTATTAGTATCAGACTAGTTTAGGATACAAGAAGAGCTCATTAGTAATATTTGGTTAAAGTCTGGCTCTATTTTGTCTGTTCCACCCAGCATGTACTCCTTCTCAAGTAAATTACATATATGTCTATTTTACTGACTGTTGGTTCTTTGGTATTCTGGGTATGTCATGATTTCTCTCCATAACACCTTAAAAGTCTTTACATAGAATAAAAGTTGGATCAGGGACCTCCTCCGTCAAGAGTTTCCATCATGAGAGGTACAATTATTTTCATCCATAATTTTTATACTGCTCACAAATTCTGAGTAAATCTCAGTAATATGTATCATTTCACCTTTGTTATTTTTGTCTGCATTAATATTGCATGATCCTTGTCAAGAGATTTCTTTGATTTTTGTTCTGTAAAGGACAATACATATATATATATATATATATATATATACAAATTTTATGTCTTATACAACATTTAGTGATAGAGTATTATTCTTAAAATATTTGATTGGGCTAATTAGAATAAAGAAAATGGCAAACATTTATATTGCTCATCCAATAAAATAATAGTGCTGTTTTTAAAAATTGATTTATAGGTAGAAAATAACAATTTTTAGTATATGTGAATCTAGAATTTGTCTATATTCTTCATTTTTTCCATTTTGTTTCTAACTCCTTGTCTAAATTATTTATTTATTTATTTATTTTTTGAGTTGGAGTCTCACTCCTTCACACAGACTGGAGTGAAGTGGCCGCTCCTGGCCACCACAGCTTCGACCCTCAGCCTTCTTAGTAGCCGGAATTACAGGTACGAGCTACCATGCCCGGCTGATTTTTTGATTTATTGTAGAGATGAGGTCTCGCCAAGTTGCCCAGGCGGGTCTTGAACCCGCGGTCTCAGGCAATCCACTCACCTCAGCCTCCCCAAACGAGGGATTACAGGCTGAGCCACCGAGCCCGGCTTGTCTAAATTATTTTAATAAAACAAACACAATATCTTGTATTTCCAAAATTATCAATACTTTTATATCTTTACTAGTAAAAGTTCATTACCTACAGCCATAAAATAAGCAATTTCTATCTGGGTAAAGTATTTTTATCCTGGTAAATCAGCAGAAAGGGAAATATACAGATAGGATTGTACAGGGCAAAAAAATAAAGCATGCATGTGAATCCAAATATACCACGACAGGTGACCAGTATATAAATAACAATTCCTTTTTTTTAAAAACTGGAAAATATTAAGAACAAATACTTTAGTGTTGATGTCTGATTGGTGCTTTACTTGGAAAAGGTATTTGCATAATTCAAAGAAGAAAGAATATGTGATTTCCAAATTTAATTAGACGTGGAAATTATGACATAAAATGTAATATTTCTGTAGCTTAATGAATATATAAAGAGAATGCCTCCTTAAATTTGCATGACAATATTTATATATTTACACAATAATCCCAAATTTATGAGCTTATTTGATGCTAAGAAACATGCTTTTGAAATAGTCCAAAAAATTACTATCCATATGTTACCCATGAGAAAAATACAGTTTAGGGAGGTTATGACTTGCAAAGACAACACAAGCTACAATGAAGTCAAGATTTTAATGTAGATATCTAATCCATGACCAATGCAATTTTAGGTTTTTCTCACCTGCTAATGCTGATTGGCAGTGATGCTTGGAATGTTGTGTGTGAAGAATTTTGTGATCTTCTCTGTACTTATTGGGAAAGCGTGCCTTATAAGTGTGACCATGAACTCAGAGTTTAAATGGTAGCACAAGTATAAAGAATTTCCTATTGCTTTTCTACATGTTTCTTCTGTTCATTTTAAAAATTATAGCAGTGAAATGTCTCTGAAGCAATGTTGCATATCCAAGTGTATGTATTTTTGACACCATATTTTTATATTCACATTAGTACTAATCAGGATAATCAACTCAATTGGTCATCAATATATCGGGTTTTTGCTTTGTTACTGTTTTAGTGATTTCTTTCAATCAAGATTACACTCCTTATAATCTCTAGCTATAATGTCTGCCCATTTCTCAAGACCCATTTGCATCCTACCTCCCCAGTGAAACATTCTCCTCTGTTCCCTTTTTAAAACATTTAATTTTATTTCTCTTCTCCCTTTTCCTTTCTCTGATAATCTTAACATTACTATCCTACGTTGGTTGCTGTTCTTTGCATGTAAAGCTTTTGTTCCTCCAATTATATTTAAACATTTCAAGGGTAGTTTTGTATTTTTGTACTTCCTGTAATAGGCAGAACAGTGGTAAGATCATCATTAGTGACAATTAGTCAGCTATTTGAAATCATTCATGATGTATTTTTTTAAACGTTACAGAAAATGAAAATTGTTGAGTCAGGAAATGTGGAGGCAGTTATAAAATATGTGAACATTAACCCTATGTCACTATAGCTACTCTTGGAAATATTTAGAGACAACACTTGGCCATAAATGAAACCTTAACATTCAGAGTCAAGAAGAAATAATTGTGAAAATTGAAAAGCTAGATAGGATGTCATTAAGATTTTGAGACAGACAAAACACATGGCAAAAATTATAAATGTCCAAACCTCACAGAAGCTTCAAAATTGGCCATAGTAAAACAGAAATAGCAATATAGGATTGCATAGAAAAAAATGCATCTGTTAGTGTTTCTCCAGACTCATTTTAATTACTTTTATACCACAGTATGCAAATAAAATAGAAAGTTATATTTGGATCAAAAGAGTTGTATACATATTTAGGGTAGATTAAACTACTCTCCCTATACATATTTGGGAAGATTAAGTCATCCTTCCTAAATGTGAATAAGGCATAAAAGATATCAATTAATTATTTAAGTATGTTCATATAAATTATGAAAAAAGAATGGCTGCCATTGGGCACCCAGTAAACTTGTGTTGACTTACACAATGAATAAATATATAAAAGAATGAAGAGAGCTCTCATTCATACTATTACTTAAATTATTTTAATAATATTTTGTTAATGATATAATTACCTTTATTTTCCCCAGAAAAAAGTTACATACTTCTTAAACAAATATTAAGAGAGAAGGATTAAAACAGCCAGGGAGAGACAGTTAGAGAGTGTTTCTTTTATGGAAAAAAACCGAGATAGAATTTACTCAGTACCCAGAGAGGAATGTGATAGCAGCCTGCACTACAACTCAGCAAAGAAGTTATAATAACCACATAGTACAAAGAAGAGAAAACTCAATCTACCTGGGTTGTAACCAGCCAGACTATATCCTGTATCACATCACAAACCATAGGCAGCCTCTGGATGCAGTGAAGAAGGTGAGTGAAAGGAATTCAGGAATTTTCTGGTCCTGCCATGGACTTGCGTGGCTCCCTGAGCCTGTGGGACTCCAGTTCCTCATGGGAAATTGCCTTACCCACAGCTATACTCTGCCAAAACCTACGTGGAGAGGGGCAGGAAAAAAAGACCTGAGCACCTCTAGTTACCACATCCCAGGAACTCAACCCTTGCTGGAGGATTCTTTCTAGATGGCCTGAGAGGGGACAGACCCCTAGGGCAAATTCCTTGGTGGCCAAGAGTTCTGGGCTGGGGACTCCTGCCCTGAGAATACCTGAGGCCCCAAGGCAGGCTGCACTTTGACATTCTAAACACATACAGCTTGATGCTAAGGCAGAGGAACTGGGTGGGACTCATTGCCATAGCAACCTTTCACTCCCAAGGTAAACTCCTTTGTGCCCCCTTGCACAACAGCATCACTCCAGTGGCCAGGGACTCCCTTTCAGTCATCACTGGGACAGCAAAGAGTACATACAGATAGAGTCTGAACTTCTTTCCCCCCATACTCCCCTCAAAGGTTCAAAACAGACAGATAACTTGGCTAATCCCCACAGTCCTGCTCACTGCTTAGGTTGCCTGGGCATGTCCTTGGAGGAAGACATGCCCACAGCCAGCTTCACCACAGCTAGCTCTCTCCCACAAGTGCCACCCCCTAGTTGTAGGTAAACAGCACAGCCTATTGTATTCAATATAATACATAAGCTATGGGGAAGGTCGCATCCCAGACCCCAGCTAACACCACTTTCCAAGCCATGCTGGCAACTCAGGATGCCTTGATCCTGTGAAAGTACACAACACAGGACCACCACCACTGGTAATTGAGAAACTCGTTGCATCAAGGCTATATATAACAAGAAACAATACAGTACCTAGGTCAACTTATAGCCAACCTCAAATAAGGAGAGGTAGTCTACAGAAATGGGAAAGAACTAAAAAATTTATTCTGACAGGGTGAACTCCAGCATTCCCAAGAGACTATAATAATTCTTCAGCAATAGACCCTAGTAAAAAATAAATATTTGAAATTCCAAAGGTAAAATTCAAACGATTGATTATAAAATGACTCAATGAGATTTAGAGAAAATTTGAAAGCAACATTATAAAAGTATTCAGGATTTGAATGAAAAATTTTCCAAAGAGACAGACACCTCAAAGCAAAACCAAGCTGAAATTTTGGAAATGAAAAAAAATCATTTAGGAAAGTATAAAATGCAGTGGAAATTTTTAACAGTAGACTAGAAAAAGTAGAAGAAAAGATCACAGAACTTGAAGACAAGACTTTTAAAATAACCCAATCAGACAACAACAAAGAAAAAAGAATCAAGAGAATTAAATAAAATCTCCAAGAAATGTGGAATTACTTAAAACATTCAAACCTAAGAAAAGGTGTTCCAGTGGAAAAAGAGGAAATAAAAGGTTTAGAAAACTATTTGAGGGAATAAGGGAGCAAAACATCCCTGGCCTTTCCAGAGATTTAAACATCTGGATGCAAGAAGCCCAAAGAACACTCAGAAGATTAAAAAGATCATCCAGAAGGCATATAATCATCAGGTTATGCAAAATTAATGTGAAGGAAAGTATTTTAAGAGTAGTGAGACAAAAGCATCAATTAACTTACTAAGGTAAACCTATCAGACTAGTTGCACACTTTTCGGAAGAAACTACAAGCCAAAAAGAATTAGAGCCCAGTCTTCGATCTCCTTAAACAGAATAACAGTCAACCAAGAATTTTGTATCCCACAAACTAAGCTCCATAAATGAAGAAGAAAGTCTTTCTTGGGCAAGCAAATGCTGAGAAAATTTGTTACCACAGACTGGCTCCTACAATAAATACTTAAAAGAGTTATAAGCACTGAAACAAAAGATTAAAATACAGTAGTAAAAAAATGCTGGAAATCATAAAGCTCATAGGGATTATGGAACACCAACACAGTAGAAAAAAATAAATAAAGCAACCAGATAACAACTAGCATGACAAATGGAGTAGTACCTTACATATTATTATAAATCCTGGACATTAATGATGTCAATGCCCCACTAAAAAGATATAGACTGGAAGAATAGAAATCACACACACACACACTCACACACAATCCAAATAGCTATTGCCTTCAAGGGATCCACTTAGCCTATATAGACTCCCACAGACTTAGGGTATATGGGTAGAAAAAAATATTCCATTCAAATGGAAACCAAAAATGAGCAAGAGTAGCTATTTCCATAACAGATAAAATCGACTTTCAATTAAGCATTTTCTTTTTTTTTTCCTTAAAAAAAGAAAAAGATATGGTTATTGTATGATAAAGGGATCAATTGAACAAGAAGATTTTAAATTTATCTGCATCTAACACCAGAGCCCCAAACTTTATAAAACAAATTCTACTAGACCTAAGAGAGAGAGAGAGAGAGAAAGAGAGAGAGAGAGAGAGAGAGAGAGAGAGAGAGAGAACAATGCAATAATAGTGGGAGACTTCAACACTTTAATGTCAGCAATAGATAGATCATCAAGGCAGAAAGTCAACAAAGAAATATTGGAGTTAAATTTGACCCTAGAACAAATGGAACTAACAGACATCTACAGACATTCCACCCCAAAACTATAGAATATACATGGAACAGTCTACAAGAAAAATCATATGATAGGCAACAAATTAAGACTCAATAAGATAAAAGAAAATTCATATCAAGCACCTTCTCAGACCACAGTGGAATAAAACTAGAAATTAACTTCAAAAATAACTCATGGTTAGGTGCAGTGGCTCAATTCTGTAATCCCAGCACTTTGAGAGGCCGAGGAGAAAGGATTGCCTGAACTCAAGAATTTGAGACCAACCTGGCCAGCTTGGTGAGATCTAGTCTCTACAAAAAATCAAAAACTAAGCTGAGCATGGTAGTGCACGCCTGCAGTTCCAGCTACTTGGAAGGCTGAGGGGGAAGAATCACCTAGGCACTGCAGGTAGAGGCTGCGGTAGCCATGAGTGTGCCACTGCACTCCAGCCTTGGCAACAGAGACTCCAACCCCCCCCCAAAAAAGAAGAAATCATGAAAACAAACTAAAACATGGAAGTTAAACAATCTAGTCCAGTCCTGCATGATCTGGATCAACAATAAAATTAAGATGGAAATTTAATTTTTTTTTAAATGAATCAAGTTATCAGGACCTCTGGAATGCAACTAATGCTCAGAGAAAAATGTAAGCATTTAATGCCTATATGAACAAGACTGAAAGATCACATGAAAACTTTACATCACAACTCAAGCAGTGATAAAACATGAACAAACCAAACCCAAAGCTGGCAGAAGAAAACAAACAAAGATCAGAACAGAACTACATGAATTTTTTAAAAAAATACAAAGGTTCAATGAAACAAAAAGTTGGTTCTTTGAAAAGAAACAAAATTGATATATCACTAGCTAGATTAATTAAAAAAGGAAGAAAGAATATTTAAATTAGCTCAATCAGAAATAAAAATGGAGACATTATAATTGACATGAGGGAAATTCAAAAAATCTTTCACACACATACACACACACACACACACACAAACACACAAAGTATACAATCAAGAGGATATGGATGAATTATTGGAAACATATACCCTTCCCAACCTTGAATCAGGAATAAATAAAAACAGACCAATAATGAGTAGCAAATTGAAACAGTAATTAAAAATCTTCCAGCAAAAAAGGTCCTTTCATGATTTAAAAAAAAAAACTTCAATAAAATAGGCATGGAAGAAACATTTCTCAAAATGATAAAAGCCATATGTGATAAACCCACAGAAAATGTCTTCCAGAAGACAGAAGAGTTGAATGTATTCCCCTCAGAACTGGACCAAAGTAAGGATATATATGTATGTTTAACATAATACTGGAAATCCTAGCCTGAGCAATCAAGCAAGATAAAAAATAAAAACAAAAAGTACCCAATTGGGAAAATAAGATATCAAATTAACTCTGTGTGCAGACAATATGATCTTATTCTTAGAGAATCCTAAAGACTCACATAAAAGATTCCTGGACTTGATAAATGAATTTGGTAAACTTTCAGGATACAAAATCAAGCCACACAAATCTGCTATTCACTAATAGCAACCAAGCTAAGAATCAAATCAATAACTTATTTCCACTTACAAGAGCAGCTAATAAATAGAATACTAGCTGGGCTCGGTGGTTCAGCCTGTAATCCCGCACCTTGGGAGGCTGAGGTGAGTGGATTGCCTGAGCCCGCGGGTTCAAGACCTGCCTGGGCAGGCGAAACCTCATCTCTACAATAAATAAAAAAAAAAATAGCCGGGCGTGGTAGCGCACGCCTGTAGTTCCGGCTCCTCGGAAGGCAGAGACGGAAGGATCGCCGGAGCCCAGCAGGTCGAGGCTGCAGTGGCCAGAAGTGGCCACTGCACTCCAGTCTGGGCGACAGTGTGAGATGCCAACTCAAAAAAAAAAAAAAATAGAATACTTAGGAATATTTTTAACCAAGGAGGTAAAAGATCTCTACAAAGATAGCTATAAAACACTCATTAAATAAATTGTTGAGGACACAAACAAATGGGAAAACATCCCATGCTCATTGCTAAAATAACCATATTACTCAAAGAAATCGATCGATTCAAAGCAATCCCTATCAAGCTATCATTGTATTTTTCACAGAATTAGAAAAAAAAATCTAAAATGCATGTGGAACAGCAACAACAAAAATCCAGAATTGCCCAAGCAATTCTAAGCAAAAAGAACAAAGCTGGAAGCATCACATTACCAGACTACAAGGCTATAATAACCAAAACAGCATGGTACTAGTACAAGAGCATAAACATGGACCAGTGGAACAGAAAACAGAATCCAGAAATAAACTGAAATACTTGCAACCAACTGACCTTTGACAAAAAGACAAAAACATACACTGCAAAAACGACATACTATTCAGCAAATGGTGCTGGGGCAATTGGATAGCTATTTGCAGAAAAATGAAATGTGATCTTTATCTCTCCCCATACACCAAAATTAACTCAAGATGGATTAAAGACTTAAATGTCAGACCTGAAACCGTAAAGGTCCCAGAAGAATAAACAGGAAAAAATCTTCTGGACATCTGTCTAGGCAAAGAATTTATGGTTAAAACCCCCACTGCAAACACAACAAAAGTAAAAATAAATAAGTGAACTGAATTAAAGTAAAAAGCTTCTGCACAGAAAAATAAATAACCAACAGAGTAAATAGACAACCTCCAGAATGGGAGCAGATGTTTGCAAACTATACTTCTGACAAAGGACTGATGTCCAGAATTTAAAAGAAAAAGGCAAATAATCTCATTAAAAAGTGGGCAAATGACATGAACTGACATCTCTCAAAGAAGGAATACAAATGGCCAATAAACATATGAAAAATGCTCAACATAACTTATTGTCAGGGAAATGCAAATTAAAACCATGGTGAGATACCACTTTACACCAGTCAGATGGCAATTGTTAAAAAAAAAAAAAACATGAAGTGAGAAGGGAATGCTTATACACTGTTGGTGGCGGTGTAGCTCATGCCACTAATGAACAACCTCCTCGGAAATTCGTATGGAGATTTCATACTCAAAGTAGATCTACCATTTGATCCAGTAATCCCACTACTAGGCATCTACTCGAGGGCACAGAGTTGTTATGCAAAAAAGACATCTGCACTCGCATATTCATCGCAGCACAATTCACAATGGCAAAGATGTGGAAGCAAACTAAATGCCCATCAACTTATCAGCAGATAATGAAAATGTGACATACAATTCAGCTATCAAAAAGAATTAGATGATGCCTTTTGCAGCAACTTGGATGAAAACGGAGAACCTCATCCTAAGTGAACTAACCCAGCAACAGAAACCCAGACACCATAGGTTCTCACGTATCAGTGAGAGTTAAACTAAAAATTTGTAAAGGCATAGAGAATGATACAAAGAATATTAGAGACTCAAGGAGGGAGAAAGGGTTGGAGGGATGAATAGGATAAACCTATGGGGTACAATGTGTGCAGGTAGGAATGGTGGGTACACTGAAAGCTCAGACTTCTTCACCACTATACAATGCAACCAAGTAACCAAAAACAATTTGTACCTCTAAAGCTATTGAAATGAATTAAAAAATTAAAATATGTTCTTAAGTATAAAATGTACAATTTGATTCTAAAATTAGAATGTTTCCCATATAAATGACATCATATTTAATTTGTAGTAGTTTCTTTTATTCCTCAATTGTAAATTAAATAGTTAGGGATTACAACTAATGATATACAAATTTTAATGAATTATGAAATAATTATGAAATAACCTTACCATAAGCTGGGTACTGAGTACCTAAAGACATCTTAATTATATACAGTATAATATAATATATGTTGCATTATAATATATGTTGCATAACTATATGTTATAGTATTACTGTATAGTATTACTATGACAATCCCTATAACAACCTAGCAGAAGGAAGTATTAGTGTCCTCACTGTTCACATGAGGAACTGAAGAACAATAGATTAAGTCAATTGTTGTTTCCAGAATTGAAAACCTGACATCCTGGCTTTCAGGTTTATGCACTTGAATCTAGGCAATTCTGAGTTCCCACCATACTGTTGAGTGCTTATTCTCTTAATCTACCTCTGAGGATGTCTCCTTGACCTCCCTCTAATTCAAATAACGTACTTCAAAAAAGTTTGGATGTATTTCTTCTAAAATATTTTTAGACTTGCTAGACCCAATAAGCTATGCAAATACATTATATATTTCAAATTAGATCTATATTTTTAAATAGCAGCAACGGAGCTAATGAACCAATAATCCTCAAACTCAAAAACAAAACCTTTCATTTTAAGGCATATAAGACAATGTATCTCTAAACAGACTTTGATAAATCAGAATATTTTTAAAAATTAATCAAAATGTATGAAAAAATTGTTTCATAAGAACAGAAATTGCATTCTGGACCTGGAGATACTAGCAAATAGTATTTAATGAAGACTATAAATAAATGTATATTTTTAAATGATTATAGTAGTCACAGGCTCAGTGGTGCATTCAAATATAAAATTATCCAATCTCAGAGTAAAAAGGGGTCTTAAGACACATTGAGGCACTCATTTATTGCTAAGGAAACTAAAGGCTTATGACACATGTCTTTTTCTTTCCTTTTTTTTTTTTGAGTAAATGATCAAACCAAGGACTCTGTGACATAGCCCAAAATTAAAATCCAGAATTTTAATATTAGGAAAACCTATTTGAGGAAATGCAAACACATGATCTTAGGAATTGAGATCTAAAAAGTAGATGTGATCCCTGGGCCATTTATCAGCTTGATTATATTAGCCTTGTACTGAAAACACTATAGATCGTTTCTCTAATGTTTGCTCATGGGCACTATCACTGAAGAATTCAAAATGCCAAGCTCACATTAGTATCTGATGATGGTAGAGAAAACATTTCTTGGTAAGACAAAGCTATAAGATATAAATAAACTCGCATGTAACATAATAAAAGTATTTTTATGAAGACTTCATAAACACATGTAAAACAAAGGTAGTCAGGAAGAAAAAAATTACAATTGTCATTAATGCTGTCATTAAAAACAATCTCAGTTAGCTCACTGTTTAACACCATAAATATTTCCTTCTTGCTTTTCCTTCTTACTTAAGCCTCCAGTCATATCCAAGCAAAAGGGCACTGTTCCATGCAGTCAATCATAAACCAAGTTATTTCCAAAAATGGATTTGCCATCTTTCAGGGCTCTTGAATCCTATACTGAAATTTCTGCATGTATTTATTGCTGACTCCCAAGCATACCATCATCAATTTATTTTATAGTTGAAACATGCACTCTGAAGATGTCTTCCCATGCCATGTATTCCAGGTGGGAGTTTGATCACAGTAGCTGCAATTTTGTCCCAGCCCTGGGTGGAGATGACCCCCTCAGAAGTCCCTGTCCTTAAAACAAAGTGTCTAGACTGGGACAATTTCTCCCCAAGACTTTCTCCCACTGGTGCTAAAAGTCAGTACAGAGATTATTGACATCATCTGCCTTACTGCATAGTAAATTTATCTGTAGTAGGAGATGGTGAATCTAAATGAAAAGAAAAAAAAACCCCAACAGATATGGAAGATAGAGAAATAAAAGATTACTCTCAACACAGAAAATTGATTCTCAGTGGCAACTGTATAGGTCCTAGCTAAACTATCTTCTCTGTAATTATACAGATTTTCCATGATTTCTATTAACTTGAGGAACTATTAATAATGATCTAAATCCTGTAGATATGTTCGAAGTGTGACACAACAATACTCAGTCTGACTAGATATTCTGACAATTCAAAGGGAGTCAAAGAGTCATGCAGAAAATTAAAAAAAAAAAGTATTAGAATGAGTAATTATTAGCTGGGCATGGTAGTGTGTACCTGTAGTTCCAGCTACTTGGAAGGCTGAGGTGGACGGATCGCAAGAGCCCAGTAGGTCAACACTGGGGTGGCTGTGAGTGTGCCACTGCATTCCAGTCAAGATGACAGAGTGAGACTCCAACTCAGAAAAAAAGACTAATTATTTAATTTTCTCATTAGTCACAAATTTTAAGCAATTCTGAAATGTATGGAAAAGATATATTTTTGGAAAATGCTATCACATTTAATAATTTATTGTGAATTATGTGTATTTGAAGTTGAAAATGTCAAGTTCTGTGTTTTGTTTTGTTATTATAATTTGGAACAGAGAGAAGAGAATAGAGGAAAGGGGAGGGGAGGAGAGGAAAAGGGAGAGAAGGGAAGAGAAAATGGCTGAAAATCTAAATTTATAGAATAATATCATTTCTTTCTATTCAAGCACAACATGAGTTGTAGCATATTTCCCATGATGGCTCTCCCAAATAGAAGACTCACACATTGCACAACAAAAGTGCACAGGGAAATTTCCAAACGAGCTGGATGTTAGCATGGTTTTCTGAGCATTCTCATTTAATTCTCATTGTTTTTTAACTAGGAGAACTCATTGTGTGCCAAATTATAAAGTCTTAAAATTAATAAAATTTGCCTTGCTAGGTTTCAGACTTAGTTGGCACACATGGTCCCTTTTTCTTTTCAGATGTAGTAAATGGAAATATCTAGCCTAATCTCATCCTACCATTACCAGTTATATACTTTATAAGCATATAACTTTTCTTACTTCATAGATTCACAGTTAAGGCAGAATTTTGTGTCAAGGTGGATCAATCTTGGTCTTAGCCATATCTGACTTAGATGTGAGTTGAGACTATGAGTCGGTGTTGAAATAGGTTAAAACTTTTCAGACTATTGAGATGGGTGAATATATTTTATAGAACATACTTTTTAAGCAGCAAAATGGGGGTTAAATTTTATACTTCCCACAATGTTATACTGAAGTCTTAACCTTTAGTACCTCACAATGTAACCGTGCTTGGAGATGAGGTTTTATTGAGATAATTACATAAATTGGCATCATTAGGGTGAGTTTTAATTCAATATGTGAGGTATCTTTATGAGAAGAGAAAATCTGTAGAGTGGGAAGACAATGTGAAAACAAAGAAATGAAAGACGGGGAGGGGTGGGATTGGCAGTAGTGGGAATTTGCCAGGGGAGGAGGGGGCATACTTCATCAACAAGGGTACCTGCATAACAAACATTTGTATACCTAACCATGAATTGTACCCCACATTTTAAAATTAAAAAATAATCAAAGGTCTCTCCCCTACCTGAGCCAGAATATGATGCAAAAAAATTAAATTACATTAAAAAATAAAATTTAAAAATAACAAATAAATAAATAGAACAGAGATTTCTGAGGGGTGAGGGGAGAGATGGTCATCGGCAAAACAAAAAGAGAAGCCTGGAATGAATTATTCACTCATGAGCCACAAAGGATATCAGCTTTGCCTATACTTTGATTTTAGGATTGTGAGAAAATAAATTTTTAATTGTTTAACCCATTTAGTTTCTTAATATTTTGTTATGACATTGCTAACACTGCCCAGCACTGTTTTTTTTATTTTATTTTAGAGCACAGAAAATAAATACATGCAAAGAGCAATGCCAAGAGACATGACCCCTGCCCTCTCAGAACACATAGTGTAGATTGGAAGAAAAACAAATGATTTTTCTGAGAGTTAAGACAGGTTAAAGGAAATAAGGTGATGGAAGAGAATATAGCTGGGAGATCTAATCAGCTCTAGAAAATCAGAGACATTATTTCTAAGACCAAGAAGATATGCATGATTTTAGTCATCTATAAAATAGAAAATCATGCTTAACTTCTGTAGCAGCTTGCAAAAATATTCACCATATTCTTTACATCAAAAGGTAGAATTCGTTCATCCCTTGAATGAGGGCTGGCTTTACGGTTTATTCTGACAACTAAATGTGGAGGAATAGCCTCACAAAACTCTGAGCTAGGTTTCAACTCTAGCTTTGCTTGGAAAATACCAAGTCATCAAACCAGAACAGGAATAGCCAGCTGAAGGATGAGAGACCAAATGCCACAGAATAAAGGTGCTCTAACTCCAAGCCAGCCAAACCCCAGAAACTTTCTGCCCAGCATCCCGACAATTTACCCAAGACTTGTAAGTGAGCTCATATAAGACAACCAGAATGGTTCAGCTGAGTCTATACCAAATTGCTGACATGCTGAATCATGCGTTAAGTAAGTGGTTATTTCTTTAAGCTTCTAATTCTGGAGTAGTTTGTTATACAGCAAAAGTGGACTAATAGCAATACCCCCCCAAATTGGTTTATGCTGAGTAAAGGTTAGAGAAACATAAGAGCAGACATATAGTGATGATCCAAAGATGTCTGTAGTCATCCAAACAAGACTGTACTGATTGACAACGGAGGTGTGAGACAGAGGAGCAAACTGTAATATCTAAGTGTTGATAACCGTCACTGCTATAGAGAACAAAGGATGGTGAAAAGGTGGGCATATGTATCAAGCAGAGGAGCTCTGTTTTGAGCCTACCATCCTTAATGTGCCTACAAAACAATGAAGGATTGTTAGGCAACTGAATGGATATGTAAGTGTCAAATTCAGGATAGATATCAAGGGTAAAAAAAGATGTTCGTCAATTGGAAGATTGTTATAGCAATGGAAATTAATAATTTCATTTCACAAGCATATATGTAAAGGGAGTTATTAACTATAAAATAATTGCTAAACTGGGTAGATTTTGCAAGTCTTAAGGTGCCTAAAGACGTCTGTCCTATCAATGCTTTAATTAAAATAAATAAAGTGCATTACATTATAAAACCAGTAAATTGTATTACAATGTGTACCATCAAAAATATGTTTTAAATGACTTTGCAATATAGTCACAAACGCTCCACAATGCTATGAATCTCAGGACAGCGTATGGAAAGAAGGTCTACAGCAGAGTTCTAAGTGTTTTCCTACTTAGTATAAAAATCAAGAACCAGGTAAAGGCAGGGGGGAAACTAGCAAGGGAGAAATAAATAATCACTAGTGAGTTAAGAGTAGAGCCAGGGAAAATGTTTTATGAAAGACAAGAAGAGAAAGCATTTTAGTGGAAGGAAGGGCAAAAATGTATTGGATTACAGCTCTGGAATCTGACAATCCTTGGATTGAGATTTTTATACAAAGCTCTAGGTGTGTAAATTTGAACAATATCGGGGGTGCCAAAAAATGTATATTCGTTTTAAGAGGTGTCAAGAGATGCTCACTGTAATCAGAAGTATGTGGACACTGATGGTAACCACTTTGAACACCTCTTGCAATTGCAGAAGACAAACAAGGCTTGTATTCATTTTAGTTATTGGTATATATTGAGCATTGCAGCTTTAATACAGTTTTTTTCCCTTTCCTAAACTGTACACTTTTTTGGCACCCACTGTATATTTAAGTTATCGAAAGCCTGTGTTTCTTCTTGTGAGAAGATAAACGGATTTTTATTCCATCCAATTTTCCAACTGTATATTTTTTCTATAGCCATTAGTCCTTGGATATTTGATGTTGAAACTGTCCACTAGGTAGAGTCTAATTTTCCATACCTTGAATCTAAGCATGGTCATATGACTTGCTTTGATTGAGGAAAAAAAATTGATTTTTAATCTTAGGTTTTAAGAGGCATGGCATGCTTTTACTTTCTCTTTTGCACAACTGCTATCACTGTGATAATATACCTGAACTAACCTGCTGAAGGATGAAAGACCCATGGGTACAGTCAAGTCATTCCAATTGTCCCAGACAATGTTAAGTCTAGATGTTTCAAAAGCTAGTTGCCACACTGGTTATGAAAATGTCCAGCCGAAATTAGTGCAGCTGTACAGATTTGCCTCAGCTTATCTCAGCTGACTGGGCAATGGTCTGTTTATTGTTTTTTGTCATGAAAATTTTGAGGTCATTTGTTATGTAGGATGAAAATGGTTCTAGATCGCTGATATTAATTGACACAGCCTAAATACAGAACAGCTGCATCTTTCTTTCTTTACAGGATGTGATAAGAAATAAGTGGTACACAGCTGACTGTTGAACAACCCAGGCTTTAAGTGTGTAGAGGAACTTGTACTTGGATTTTCTTTCTTCTTTGCCACACATGAGACAACAAGACCAAGCTTTCTCTTCCTCCTTCTCCTTAGTCCACTCAATGTGAAGTTGATGAGGATGAAAATTTGACAATAATCCACTTCCACTTAATGAGTAATAATGATATTTTCTTTTCCCTATAGTTTTTTGACAAAGTTTTCTTTTCTTTAACCTACTTTATTGTAAGAATAATAGATGCAATGTGTATAACATACAGAATATATGTTAATTGACTGTTCATGTTATGGGTAGGCTTCCAATCAACAGTAAGCTGTTAGTAGCCAAGTTTTGGGGGAGTCCAAAATTATACATGGATTTTTGACTGCACAGGGGCTTGTAACTTCCAACCGCAAGCATTTTTCAAGAGTCAAGTGTATATTTTAACAGAGAATGAGAAATTTTCCAGATCCAAAAGGTAGATAGGTTGTTGTAATAAATGATAAGCAAAAGAACACTTAAAAATATGACCCAGCAATTCTCCTATTGGGAAATTACCCAGGGGAACTCAAATCGTTCTACCAAAAATATACCTGCACAAGTATTTGTTGCAGCTCTATTCACAATAGCAAAAACATGGAACCAACCATGCTATCCATCAAACCTGAACTGGATACAAAAAAAAGTGGTACATATACACAATGGAATATTATGCAGCAATAAAGAAGGACAAACATATGGACTTCTCAGCAACTTGGATGGATTTAGAGTGGATCATACTCAGTGATCTATCACAGAAACAAAGAACAGAGCACCATATGTTCTCACTCATAAGTGGAACTTGAATAATTCTTATACCATATGAAAAGGATTGGCAGTAGTGGGAAACTGTCAGGGCTGGGAAATGGGATTGGCAGTTGAGGGAAACTGCTAGGAGAGGGAGGGACATACTTCATCCACAAGGATACCTGCATAATCAACGTTTGTATACTAATCCTGAATTTTACCCCACATCATTAAAATAAAATTTCAAAATTAAAGAAAAAAACTATCATCAATGTGATGGTCCCCACTAGCTTTAGAACAATTCCAGGGAAGTAGTGATAGCAAACAAGTAAACCAAAGTAAACGTTTTAGAGGAGTTAAGAATAAATAAAAGATGCAAGGAAAACTGAATGCCAAAAATGATATGGCTAACATGTACGTATTATTTGCTCTATTTCAGGTATTATCCTAAGTATTTCATATACACATCGCCCCTTTTAATTCTTAAAAATAATATGAGTTTACCAACCTACTTTACACCTACCATGGGAAAAACACCAGTTATGATTCTTATTTGGGAGGGCCTATTTCTATAACTTTCACAAAAATCTCATTTGACTTTTCGAGGTAGGGAAGAGTGGCTCAGTGTGTTTCTCCAGAGGTAACACCTATGTAGCCGTGACCCCGTCTGAGGTAACACCCATGTAGCCATGACTCCATCTGAGGTAGCATCTATGTAGCTGTGATCCTGTCCGATGGGTCTTATATTTTTGCCATGGAAGGTTTTTCAAGAGGAGGTTGTACAACATTGTATTTTTTCAACATTGACATAATGCAGTATACATCTTCAAATGTCTGTTTAGACATGGGTATCCATAGTTTTAAGTGCTTGGCAGAGAACCAAGAGGAGTTTGAAATGTGAAGTAAGGCTGATAAAAAAAAAGGCAAAGGTGCATGCTCCAGGTAAAAAGAGCTGTGTTCAAATCTCTGCACAATTCTAGACTTGTGGCTTCAGAAACTTGGTTTGAATCCTGTACGTTGGTTTCCTCAATTTTAAATTCAAATATAAGTACTGTTTCTGTATAAGGTTCTTATGAAGATTAAGTGAAATTATACACACGAATGCTTAGCAAAGTATCTGGTACACTGATAATTATTTTTTGAAGAGTAATTATGGTACTGAGGATGAATAATGTCATTGTAAATAGCTAGTAAAATGAGATTAATATTCAATTTACTAATGGCATGTGCTTAGACGATACTGCTGAAAATATAATACAGAAAGTGGATGTACACGTATCCATTCTATTATAAAGTCCAGGTCTTTAATAATAGGGAGGAATGCTTTAGAAGCATGAGTATGGTATTAAGACTGAAATAAAGTATTCTATTTCCAGATTTTCTGGCATCTTTGTAACCTTTGGCATAGTTTGTTCCTTTTGTACCAAGATTCAATTTTCTCTTTTAAAACATGAAATAGTTAGGTAGACGCTGAAGTTCTTTTTAGAGAAAATAGTTTGAGAACTTGGTTAGCTTTGAATTTGGGATTGAGTATTCAGAAGAGACACCAGCCATTCTGGTCTGCCTTCAGAAGAGGAGAACAAGAACGAACGTGTGATTTAAAGGAGGGAAGGAACCTCCCTCTGACTTCATCAACCACTGGCTCTGGTTTGGTTCAGATGTTACTTGATGTGTAGCCAAGGAAATATCAGAACTCAATGAAAGAAACTGCAGACTTTCCAAGTGCTGCTTCTGAGTGTCACAGTTATTTCCAGATCTATTATAAGAAAAGAAATAAGGCATGAAAACGGACAGTTTCTTCCACGGTTCTCAAACAGAAAAATGTGGACGCTTAAGGAAATCTTCAGGCCCTTCTGTCCCACAGATTAAATCCTGCACATTAATGGGGTGCTGGCACAGTGGGGAAGGGACGAGGAGGCGTCTCGAGGGCAGTGCCCCCAATGCTCCTGAAACCTGCCGCCGAGGGGTCTGCAAGAGAGGCCTCCAGCCCTGGGCAGTCTCTGAAGTAGCATCCTGCCTCCCTGGCAGCTATCCCTTCCATAGAAATGGATGGGCAAGCTACACAATTGAGAAAGGAACCCTCTTTGGTCTCGTGTGCTCTGGACAGGTACACTCACAGTCCGTTGACGATCAACAGGCTGGTGGTGTCTTCTCGATAGTCAAGAACTGACCCAAAGTCCCAGTCTTTTAAAAATCACAATATGTGTGTGTGTGTGATGAACACTTCACTCTTTTTCATTTTAAAGCATGACTCTGGCATCTTAGTGAAGAGTTCTTCATTCATTTTATATGCTATTGGGAAGACAAGGATACTCCAAGGATAAGAACTTTCTGAGTCCTGCAAATTCAGTCTTTCCACAAGTTCAAACTGCATCGGAAGACTGAATGGTGCGTGCACAAATACAGATGCTTGGAAATTATCGGGTGGTCAAGGAAGACTTTGCAATTGGGATATTACCAATAATGTTTCATAGTTAGAGGTTTCAGCTCTGATTCTCTTTCTTTTAGCTGACTTATTTTTTTTTAATGCTTTCAGATTTGTTCTGTAATTTGTAATTTGTTTGATTGTCATTTTTTGGTTTTTATTTGATTTTTCTCTGCCCTTCTATTATCTCACATACTCTGTTTTTCTAAAAGTAGAAACAGGTGTGATTGATGAACTGCGGAGTCTTTTGTCTCATTTAAGTGGGTCTAAATCTCCTCGAGTTTCAGAGTCACTGCATTGGAGCAGTATTTTGTATATCCAGTGCTCCTCCCTGGGCTTACACAGTTTTCAAAATGCCACTGGGAATGAATGTCTTCCTGATATTCCATGAGGGTCATTCCTGAAATATAACCATCATGCTTTGCATTGCATTGCATTACATACCTCTTTGGATTGATGGTGGTTTCAGTTATTGTTGCTACATAACACAGTACCCAACTCAGTGCATAAACAGCAATCATTTTTTAATGCTCAGTGATTCTGTGGATGCAGAAAGGATGCAGCAAGGATACTGTTTCTCTTTATGACCTCTGGAACCTCAGCTGGAAGATCCAACATCTGGAGGCTCACATGTTTAATAGATTGTCTTGGATGCTTTAACATCAAGACTTCATTTTTTTCTTCAATAAAATGGGCATGATCTTTGTATCTAGTTCATAGGTACCTTATAAATGTTATATTTGTGTATGTATTAATGTAGGTAGGCATATGTGTCCTTCTAAAAAATTAAAGACAAAAGTTTTATTTTATTCACATATGTAGTAGCCATAGTATATCATGACATATAGAAGGTACTCTTTAAATACTCTTGTGAAAGGAGGCAGAGATTGTTCTTATCAAGATATCTATTGTAAACTAAAAGGTCCAAAACAATGTTTTTCTTTGAAAAACTATATTTTCTGAACTTCTCCTGCTACAGTATAAAGGCTTTAAGTACTGCCGCAGAATATATACTGTTTAAGTTCTAACATTACCTGTGTTATTTGCAAAGAGTGGGCCTGGTCTTAGTTTTCTTTTATGTAAAATAGCAATGATTTTAAAAATGGTTCCTATTTCTTGGGATTAGTGTGAAGTTTAAATGCATCAAGTGAGTTGATAATGTCCAAACTGCGAGATGAGATTTGGAACTGCTGCTGGAGATCTTGTGGGTGTCCTTGTGTTGCAGATAAAGAGTTCAGAAATATGTTTTTATGCAAAAAGAGCTAAATCCTGGAACCCCAGAGACCAAGAAAAGTAGAGCTGTATCAGAACCCAGTAGATTATAAGCCAGATGTTGAAAATGCACATATATCAAATTTTTGCACATATTTCTCTAAAATTCGCCCTTAGTAATTTATCTAGGGAATCTTTTTGAATATCTGCACCTCTCAGCTCTTCTCTCAGAAACAAAAGATTTTTCAAGCATGGAATTACAAAATGCACCCCAAACTTTTCCCTCTATATTCTGTTTGTGGTAAGCATGCTGTGATCATCAGAAGTGAATCCCAAGAAGTGAAAACCCAAGAAAAACAAAACCAGAAGTAAGCAGATCGACTGCTCTCCATTTAAGAATTATTTTCCAGCGTTAACTTCAAAAAATTTTTGAGTTCAGTTCTTTTAAGTTAGAGAAAATTTCTTTCCAGCTTTGTACTCTGAAGTCGTGTTGATCCCCTTCCCGTCATCCTTATAAAAGCTGCTTTTCATGATGTGGTCGATTTTGGAGGTTAAGTTTAGATAGGGACATCAAGTAATCTAATTAAACTAATTGAAAATAAGATATAAAAATCCGAATCTTCCCAGAGACATTTCAATTTTAAATGAGGTGGTTTATTAAAAGCAATGAATCTCTAGTTGATGAAATGTCAGGCGGAATAATAAAAAAAATAGAGAAACCTAACATTTATTGAGAGGTCACTATGTACCAGAATTTTGCATATAATTATCTTTACACTAAGCATATATATTAATTAATGCTTTATATATCTTAAGTCAGAAATATTTATTTTTGTTGAAAATATATATTTTAAAGGGCTCAGAATAGTTAACATATTTGCCTAAATCACACAGCTAATAGGAACTTTCATTCACACACGGGACCATTCTAAGACCAGGTAACCATAGGTTTAGCACCAGCTACTTTTTTTTTTATCCTGGGTCCCAAAATAATGAGTTGGAAAAATGTCAAGTAAACATTGAGTCCAACTAAATTCTTTATATGAGAATATATTTCGATTGACAAAAACATATGTTTCACAAATACAACAAGGTGTGTGTTCTTTTTAATAATATGAATATGCTAAGTATATTTAAAATAGAGCTGCTTTCTTTTTTTTTGAGTCGGAGTCTCACTCTGTCGCCCAGAATGGAGTGCAGTGGCCGCCACCAGCCACCGCAGCCTCGACCTGCTGGGCTCCGGCGATCCTTCCGCCTCAGCCTTCCAAGTAGCTGAAACTACAGGCGCACGCTACCACGCCCGGCTAATAAATAGAGCTACTTTCATTCGTTCATAAGGTAAGGTCCATTTTGTCAATCTTTCTGTCATAAGTAAGCTTCTTCCTATTTTCTTTTAATTTTTTTTGGAGGTGGGAACAAGCTGCTGAGTTTCACTCAGTAACTATAGGATGTATCTTCTTATCTCTGGAGGTCTGTTGCTATCCTAACATTCTATAAATACATTGAGAGGCATGCATAATATGTTCATTCTCGGGATGTTTTGAAGATGTCTTTGCTTTACTGACTTTGTTGTTATGGAAATAATTTTCTGATTTATCAACATTTCTCTTTGTGCTGTATAAAATTCAGATATAATTCACTGACAGTCTCCTCTAGCATTCGAAAGTTATTTCCATAAGCTTAATACATTATCACAATTCTAATATGCAGCAATCAAATACCTGGACACACAGCATTACATAGATACCATTGAATGCTCAGCTTCATGTCATCTGATAGACACGTATTTTCAATTGTCAGAAACTTGTTTTTATTCCAGATGCTGTGACATTTAGTGGTAGGAGTCAATTTTTATTTTTTTTCCTCAAGAATGTTTTGTGATTTAAAAAAATAAAAGCAAAAGTCCTTCAGAAAGCTTTCCAGACTAGGAGGATCAAAGAAAGACAGCAATCATCTAACAGATTTAAAAACTTTGTCAAGGCAGATCCTGTAGCGTGATCATCAGTATTAACATGCCAAATTGAGTATTTTAATACATCACTTAGTCAGAAACACAGTGTGAACTTTCCTTGAAAAATACTATGTTTCAGCCAGGCTCGGTGACTCAGCCTATGAGCCCACACTTTGGGAGGCCGAGGAGAGTGGATTGCCTGAGCCTGCGGGTTCAAGACCAGCCTGGGTAACTTGGCAAGACCTCTTCTCAACAATTAAAAAAAACTTGGGAGACTGGATCACTGGAGCCCAGCAGGTTAACGCTGGGGTGGCCGTGATTGTGCCAGGGCACTCCAGTCTCGGCGGCAGAGTGAGACTCCAACTCAAAAAAAAAAGAAAGAAAAAGAAAAGAAAAGAAAATACTGTGTTCCCTAGCTTCCAAGGTTTTTAGGAAGGAACACAGTCCTTTGTAGGGAGCACAATTCACAAGCAGCATCTTCTGCTTCTAGTGTTCTTGGTAATTTCTTAAAAGGAACACTCCTGAACAGTTATCAAATCCATAATATTCTGTCTACTTGGGAAACTATCTGAAGCCCTTGCTTGTTTTATGCCAATAGCTGTAAAATCATAATATTGTTTTATTGAAATTTAGTATTAATTCATTGAAAGTCCACAGGATGAGGAAGTATCACCAAGAAAATGGAAAGTACTGAACTCCAAATCAAATGTGGTACTTCTCATCATTTTTCAGAAAACATGGTCAATTAAACCTGGTGTGTTTGGGCAGTCTCTCTTTGGCATTCAGTGTTACTGTTTAATATTATTCTAGCATTCAATGAATTATTTATGTTTACCTCCAGAATAACTTGTGTCATTGTATTTATTATTTCTTTTTGCAGGAAGGCCTTGGCACCTTTGTAAATCTGAGGTCGCCTAGGAATTTTCCCCAGACTCCAAATATTTAAATGAACAAATAATTTTTCAGCAGCAAACACATTTTACCATCTGTGCTTATCGCTTGGCACTTGTGCTTTCTATGCTACCCTACACTTCAGAGACTTTCTCAAATATCTGCCTCATTTTTATTTATTTTATGGAACCCAAGGTAGAAATTGGGTATTTGTTTTGTGTGTGATTGCTACAAGAAATGAATTTATGGCATTGCCCAGAGCAAAGAGACCCAGACAGCTGGATTTCTTTCTTTGATTTTATTTCCTTTTAGTTCTACTTACTTATTTCTGAACTTTTTTTTTTCAGTAGAGTTTCCTGACTTGCCTGAAGCCACTTCAAATCCCGAAATGTAGCTAGTTATTCTCCATCTACCTGTCAATAGAGTGCAGCCATTGTATCTGTCTTGACTGTGGAATTAAGTCAGATAAAATGTCCTGGCTGCTTGGACTGAATTACCATGTTGACGAATTTATCTTATCAATCCTATTGGAAAAATCCAGCCAGTGGAGTGTCTAAAAATGTAAAGGCATGAAATAAGTAATTCTTAACCTCTGACATCCATAATCATGACCTGCTACATTTAAAAGTTGGGCTGAGGCACAAAAGGAAAGATATCTCAAGACAAGACCATCAATTATCTAATAAATTGAATTTGTTGAAATAGACATTTTACTTTCAGTCTTCTAAATTGTAGATCTGACAGTAGCCAATAATAAACCACTATAATGACTCACATGATGATAGCTGTCTAACAGATATTAACTGAGATTATGTTGTTGAGATAACATTGAGTCAGAAAAGGGATATTGTGTATTTCTGATGTTAGTATCATTAATTCTGAAATTTTCCTTTGATAAAAAATGCTAGCAGTGCTATTCTACAGCAAATGTAGCCTAAAGCTGCCTCCTTGTGAGTTCAGCCTAAAGGATTCTCCATACACAGTTAACTATAAGCTAACTGGAAGTGTAAATGAACGATGTAACCTATGCTTGTAACAAGCAGCATTACTTCAACCATTTAACAGGTGGCCAGAGAAAAGCAGTAAGCTGTAACCAGCTTGGGAGTTTAGGTACCTCACTTTCATTTTTAGTAGGTCACTGTCCTTTTTATAAATAATTTCTGACGATTCAGCAGCACTGGATTCTCTCCAAACCAATTCTGCTTTAGGGGGCTGCCCAATTTGGGAACCATTCATTACTGAATTAGACTCTCTTAAATTTAATTTCTCAGGTGTTTTTCCTTTTCAATAGATTCTAGTTTTCCTAAGCACTCATTAGAGCTGTTATTCTCTGGCATAATTACTAAATTATTAAAATATAGTTTTAAATTTTTTGATGTGTTGTTATTTTGGATAATTGATTGGGATGTAAAAATACAAAATAATGAACAATAATGCATGGAAATTACTCTTCTAACTTTTCATTGTATTCATCAGCTTTCATGACATCAAGTGATATCAATAAAAGAATCATAGCAAGGAATTTAAACCTTAGACAGCAGCAAAATTTTTACCTCTAAAAAAGATTCCTTATGCGGTATTGTTATTCAATTACAAGCCGTGAAATATACTTTGTGTAGATTATTCAAAATTGTACATAACTTGAAGTGACTTTTATTTCAAGACCACTTAAATACACTATTATACATCAATGAAAATCTCAGAGAATGCATGTCTATTTAATTCAAATACTATTTCCTGCTTAATCTGTTATAGTTTTATTTAACCACTTTTGTATATGTGCTGTATAACCATGAAATGACCTAAGTAGGTCATATTTATTATAGGAATGATTTCCTTTTATTTTCTTTTAGTATCTAGTTATTTTACCTTGGCAGAGTGTGATCTACAAATAACAGCCAAAGAGTAAGTGATGGATATATTTAAAGGGAGAGAAGAGGCATTTTTAAAATCTCTTTGAATAAACAGTAATTAAATTGGGACACTATGTCTGTGCTATATGCTTTCTGAAGAACTTTAAATATTAATAAGTATATATAATATAATATAACATAACATAAATAGTTTTCTGTGTGTGTGTGTGTGTGTGTGTTGTGTATATTCTCTCTGAACATTCTGCTCCTAACTTCAGTGCAGGCACAGAGTTACATGTCAGTGTTGTGCCTTTACGTAGTCAATAGAGTGTTCATCACTGACATGGCAGAATGCCGTTCAGTGGTAGAGATGTTGCCACGAGACTGTTTTACAAATTCCCTTTGAAAATTACATTCAAGTTAGCTGAATAATTTTGATATTTCTTCTAAAATGAGAAAAAAATCTATCTAAAGAAAAATAAAGCATATTTTTAAGTACATTTAATTCTGCAACTTGTTTCCTGAAGACATTATAAATCACAGTATGTCAAGGTAAAGCATCTTAAATTTAAATGTGATATTCACTTCAGATCAAGGGACTATGCATTGAAATAGAGATAACTATAAAACAAAAGATGATATGTAAAATATAGTTCATATTACATAATATATACATTTGCATCTATGATGCACTTAGTTTGAAAGATAATATTACAAATATAAAATTTACATATAAACATTTGTATTATATAAAATATTTAATGACAAGGCATATATAATATATATGTTTTCAAAAACATCTTATATTATATCAAAAAATATACTATTATAGTTCATTAGAGATACAACATAATATGTATATAAGAACTCTGTAAATTGCAGCAATGTATTATAATATATAGTAAATATGAATACATATATTTTATATATCATACATATCTATTTGAAGATATGCATATGTTCAAACATATTTAAGACATATGACTTCACTTAATATTATAAAAATATGTATTTTTTTATAGTTTTTGCTTAAGTCTTTGGCTTAATTAATTTATTGATCTTGGTCAGGGATGCCAACATATTCTTTTTATTTCTTATTTTAAAGATGTGGGGTACAAGTCAGGATTAGGTACACAAGTGGACATCATACAGGTAAAATTTGGGCCTCTGTTTGGTACCCTTTGCATGGTTTGAGATCAGGTACCCTTACTGATGTTGCATTTCCCCCCACCCTGCCCTGGTCCCAGCAGTGTCCCACTACTGCCAATCCATTTTTTATAGTATTATGGTAAATGTTCAGGGCCCACTTATGAGTGAGAACATATGGTACTCTGTTCTTTGTTTCTGTGATAGATCACATCTAAATCCATCCAAGTTGCTATGAAGTCCATATGTTTGTCTTTGTTTATGACTGTGTAATATTCTATTAAGTATATGCACTGCTTTTTAAAAAAATCCAGTCCAATTTCAATGAGTAACACAGTTCCATGTTTTTGCTACAATAAACACGCATGTGCAGGTATCTTTTTTGTTGAATGCTTTAAGTTCCTCCAGGTATACATCCAGTAGAGGGACTGTTGCATCATATGGAAGGTCAATTTCTAGTTCTTTTAGAATTCACC